>JASAMZ010012235.1:0-21899 GCA_030248115.1 Linhomoeus sp. GSCO2_2
CTGTCCAGACTGACCACGAGATGTCTGAGTAACCATCTGTTGGGTTCGAATGGCCTCCTGCTTGAAACACGTGGCATCAGTGTGACTGAGGAAGTTGCCAAAACCTCTTTCTCGACAATAAGTGCACACTCTAGCCGTACATTGTGCCCTCAAGTGGCCCAGCTGACGACAATTGTAGCACTCCTTCACCGAACCAGAACCCTGGAACAAAGGACGATTTCCGATCCTATCTAATCCCAAGTTCTGAGAAGGCGGCGGTTGGAATCTTGCCCCACCTGTCAAACCCCCCTGGGTAGGTCCCGAATTCTGCTGTTGCCCTCGAGGCACCCTATCTGAAGCGGCTTTTGGAGCTTGGGATTTCACATCTCGCTCACTCTCTTTCTTAGCCGCAGCCGTGAAGACCCCATCTACCGTCCACTCACTATCGTCTAGGATGGCCTGATTCGCCGGAAGAAGCGACTGATGAACGACAAATGCCTGACAAGATTCGTAGCGAGCCTTATTCTTGGCATTCTCTCGATGGCAGATCTGACCGCAAGGACACACAAGAGCCTCTGTCTCTGGTACCACTATGGCACTTTCAGCGGTTCGGAACTCTCGCTCCATGATCGATCGCCACTGATACACCGACTGGTAGTTCTGCTGACGCTTGCCCCAAAGCGACGCCATTTTGACCGTCCTCGTCCTCCTATCGGCGAAGTTGGTAGTCAATCGATCGACAACCTGCTGATAATCAACCTTCACTTCCTCCGACATGGACATGAAGAATTTCAAGGCGTCACCCGTCAACAACTCTAACAGGTATTCCGTTTGACTGCCTGTGGATAATTCTCGACGACAATTCCGAATTCGACGAACCAATCGGCGAAATTGTCCCTATCTAGACCCGCGAACTTAGCCAAACCCGGCCTGGTATATGCCAGCGTGTTCAATACCGTACCCAACCCGGCGGCGATCGCTGTGGAAGAGAAAGGACCCGCCGAATCAGGCGGCGCCCGCGAGTGATTGAGAATCGCCTCCATCTGACGGCGCGACTCTTCTCTCTCAGCCACCATCTGTTCCCGATCCCTATCTCTATCGGCCATCATCTGCTGCACCAGTTCCCGCTGCGCCAAATCTCTAGCCGTCCGTTCCTCGCGCTCTCGCTCACGCTGCGCCTGCTCCTTCCGCTCAGCCTCACGTTCCTTCCTCTCAGCCTCTTCCCGCTGCAGCTGTTCTCTCCGCTCAGCTTCACGCTCCTGCCGCTCCAGTACCAGCTGCAACATCTCCGTCGGGGCTGCCTGCTGCTGACGCTGCAACTCCGCGAACATGGACACAATCTGAGGAGCCGGTTCCTGAGAAATCGACCTATCCGCCACGCGCTCAGAGGAAACACTATCCCTATCACTGTTCTCGAGATCGCCGTCTTCCAACCCCTGCGCCTGCCCGCTCTCGTCCAGATTCAACTTCTGAGAAACCTCCTTCTCTTCCGGAACCTGCTGTCTCACCGCCAGAACCGAAGGATCCACCCAACCGTAGTCGACATTCTCATCGACCAAAATCTCATCCGTCGTCCGTCTCTTAGCGAGGGACACCGGCTTCTTTCCTGACTGTTGACCATCCATTGTGATCAACACTTACACCCACAGGAAAGAGATTCCCACTAGCCGCCTATCGCCGATACTTCCACCCTTCAGCTCAAACGCCAACAGACCTTCCAACTACTACGTTTCCCAGGAACCGTTCCCGAACGGTACTAGCGTTCCCGGTCAACGCACCAGTTGTAGTCAGGCCCGTTGACGGCCAAGCCCGGGACGCGTTTGGTACGCGATAGACTTCCCAACTACCCGTATCGTACCCCAGTAAGCTCTATCAAGTATAAGAACAGTCAAGAGACTTACGGATAGGCGCTGTTCCAAGCAGTAGTCCGAATGGGTGTTTATTCTTGACCACAGCTAAGAATAAGCTACCAGGCTAACAAACGGCAGACTACTTATACCCAACCTATGGAATGTGAAGTATGTACCTACGCATGGCATCCCTAATGGTGCCATGCTTACAAAAATTCAGTGTCAAGCGTCCAAGCCGTACGAGCCCTATCAAGAGCTCTGAGGTGCACACCATAAATATTCGGATAAGCCCCCCCCCCCCCCTTCCCTAACGTCGGACCACGGTCCAGAAGGCGGAGATCAAGGTGGGGGGGGGGGGGGGGGTGGCGTATCTCATTATATAACTTCGTCCCGTAGCGGGTCGCTAACGTCGTTAGTCGGGATTCTCACGCCGACTAACGACGTTAGTCGGAAACAAGTTAGTCTAGCAGCCGACTTAGTTGGGTGAGTCAGTCGATCGGCTAACGTAAGTGCCGACTGACCCAGATGAGTTGGTGATTCAACTGACCGGGCCCCTCGATTAACACAGCGTCCATAAAATGATCGAGTCTGCGGCCCGACTAATCTCCGCCGACTAACGTCGTTAGTTGGGACCCGACTAATCTGGCGGTAAATAATGAGTTATTGGAGTATTCGCGGTACGTACCGGATTTTTCCGCTTATAAGCCCATGGGCTTATACGTGGTTTTGGCACTTTGGTCAGACTAAAACTAGCGCCGCGTATAAGCCCAGGGCTAATAAGTGGCAGTCGACTTCCAGGCTTCATCATCATATGTCACTGGTTAGCAGAGTGTTTTGGGAAGATTCATGGCTGCCAGCACTGATAATAGAGATTTATTCGGCGACGATTCAGCAGAGTGTTTGCTCAAATTGTGTAGTTTCAGTGCACTTAGAAGGCGTAAGTGTTAGTGGGGACTTGCGCAAACCTGCTAGTTAACAGTTTTCGTACCATTTGTAGCTATTTGCCCGCTGACTTAACTCTTATTTGGTGCATAAATGGGGCTTCTACAAGCCACGCCCCTGGAAAAATCAGGACACCATGTATAAGCCCATGGGCTTATATGTGGCAGTGAAAACAATGTATAAGCCCATGGGCTTATAAGTGGATGGGCTTATATGCGGAAAAATCCGGTAGGTACCTACATTGCTTCGGGCATAATACCTAACTCGCCCGTCTTACGTCCTAGGAAATAGTTCGAGATATCGTTGGGTAGCCCGTAGACTCCATTTGGCTACCGTCGTCTGAAAGGATGGCGATCTGGAGTGGTACAAAATATAAGATGCACGCAGGCTAATTGGCCTGCAGAGAGATGACTGACTAAATCACAAGAGTTGCCACAGATGATCAAAGTTGGCGCAGTTGGATTCATTTTGTTTGATGCAAAGTTGCACCTCATGCCACATACATGAACAGCGCCAGTTATGTACGTAGAAATCATTGATATTGGGAGTTACAGTATTGTTGAATGGCTCTCAATGGCACACTACCACACATCGATTAGCGCAATCGGGCGCATGTCCGCAAAGCAGACATGTCATTGTCCTTAGAGGACAATTGTCTCAGACAATTTAACTCAGCTAAATTGTCCGACAAGACAAGACAATTTGCATTGTCCCGGGTTGTCGGAAAGACAAGACAAAAACAAGACAATCGAAATGAGCAGTCGGGACAAATCAGTAAATTGTCCTTAAATTGTCTTTAAATTGTCCTTTGGATTGTGTAACATTATCAACAACCGTGCTAAGATTTGGTGCTGAAAAGGCAGTTTCTGGCATAAACTTGTTGAGACACTTGGTGGGCTGAGCGAGACCGCCAATGTGGGTAATTACAAACTTGTTACACGGCTCTAAACAGTGGCTTTTGTGTACTGGAAAAGGCACGCATTGTAGTAACGCAATTGTAGTAACGCATTGTAGTAACGCAATTGTGTCTGAGACAATTTAGGTACAATCAAGGACAATTTAGAGACAAGGCAAGACAAAGACAAGACAATTTAGAAATTCAGACGCAGGACAAAGACAAGACAAGACAATTTAATTTTTGAGGTCAAGGACAAAGACAAAGACAAGACAACTAGCACAATCGAGGGACTATGGCATGTCTGCCGCAAAGGGTTGGATCCATTCAGTTGGGGTGCTGCCAAAGCCGTTTGGGCCCCTCTCGTCCACATTTCACTCGACGCTCTCAGTTGTCCAATAATCATAGAGCTTCCTAACTAACCATTCCTGCAGATTGAGCTCGAAACTTCGGACTTCGAGAAAGAGGAGAGGCTGTTGACAAGAAGAGATCAGTTGCTTGGAACTGAATGCCTTCACACGGTGTTGGTTTCCAGTGGCTGTTGGCAGTGATAGACATTTGACTTCCAGACGTGAGAGAGAGGTGTAGACGACCTTTGGGATGTTGTCGACACCGCTGGCGTCCAGACGCACTATGGACACGTGGGGAAAGTTCCGCCGACTAGTGGCGAATCTGTCCAGGAGAGCCCAGAAAGGCCTGTGGTATGTCGAGAAAGGGACGCTTGACCGACTTCAGCTGAGCCATAGCCAGTAGCGGCTCACCCACTGCATTGAAGAAGTCATGGAACACAGCTGCGTGCTCCACACGCTGCACCTGTGGGAAGCAGAAGCCAACGGTCGACACGTTGCCTTCCTTTGGTTGCGCAGCCACAATCCTCCGCAGAAGACGAGCTGTGAAGCTTCCCGCGTCCACTAGTGGCAGCACCTTCCGTGCGGTTTCAGTGCCCGATTCCAGTCTCACTGCCTTCAGAGACGCCCAGTCGTTGCAGAGGGCGGAAACGGCATCTAAACAGTTCTGCTCGACCTCCTCCATGGTGCGACTTGTGGAGGCGACGCGACCCCAGGCGATCTTCCTTCTGTACAGCTCGTAGTCCATTGGGTCGAACTCGTGGGAGCGACCCCCCGCGGCGCTCAGAGTTAGGCGCAGCGTGGCCGCAGGCGCCACGCCGTTGGGGAGAGAGCGCAAACCGTAGTCTATCGCCAGTCGAATGCCCACAACTCTGACAGAGGCCCGGTAGATGGCCAGCCAGCGTCTGGAGACGGCGCGAAGGGTGACGGCCTCCTTGAAGTCGACGAAGCCAAAGATTTTGAGCAATATTTCGTCTGGCAGCCGCTCGATGTGACACTCCCTGTGCAGCGACGCGCCTGCGAACGGACCATTGCCAACGGAATCGTACATAAGCGACGTTGAAGATTTCACTCAATGTGTCACCTCTGAAGAAGCCAACGACAATCTTCCTCCACGGCATGCCAACAGTAGACGTCTTGAGGTTTGTGCTTCCACAGACCTGTTGGTTGTCGAAGTTTACTGACGGCCAAAGCAGCAAGAAAGCCTTGTGCGTCAGAAGGATAACATTGTCCCTGCCATATCATGTGCATTGCTGCTCGGTCAGCCGGCGGACAGAAGCCGCCCTCCGGATAGGGTAATAAGCGTTACCATGGCGCCTACATATCTGTGTCGATACGCAATCGTGGTATGTACTTAATTTAACGTACCTACGCAGCACGGGACAGTTCTGCACAGATACTCGGTGGCAAGCCCTACGGTTTACGCCACTCTAAGCCATGTGTGAGTATGCGTTCGTCATCAGAATCACAAGTTAATCCTGTCATATTGAGTTCATAGGAGTGCGTCAAATCACGAATCACATTTCATTGCTCCTCGATCGCTGGTTGAACGCGGGCGGATCGGTGAGCCAACCACGCTCGTTTTGCGCAGCCCGCAATCATTAGCAACACTTCAATAATGGAAGCGACGGACATTCCGAGCCAGACGGTCATTTGCGCTCCCAGATCGCTCAGATAATCAGCCAGCTGAAAACTGCGCACTTTGGCATCATAACTTCAAAACAAATCAAGGAATGGTAACAAAGTGCTCACCAAAAAGCTTTCGTACTCGGTCATAACAGCGTATCGAGTGGTGCGGAAGTAGACGTGAACTTTGGCATTCGTAGCACTGAAGTATAGCATGGTATGGAGAACGTTTTGTCCATTTAGTGTTCTGCATAGTATTGAACTCACCGAAATTTGTTTACGCAGACTTCTCGTTCGGTGGTGTTGCTGCACTCCCCTTCCTGAATATAGTGGAGGATAACGAGCCTTGCGCACGATCAGCAATTAATAGTCAACCTGTGTGACAAACTGTAGATTGGTTGGAATGCTTGCAGTCCGCATACCAGAATCTGGCTATTGAAGGCAGGCCATCTGGCGCGGCTCATGGTGACGCTGTAGTCGTCTTCGTGGCAAGGAGGAGGGCAGTTGCACAGTCGACTCCACTGCTCGGCGCTTAGACCCTCACTGGCATTCTCTATGCAGTCGCCTGAAGGGCAGAATGTCAGCTTTTGGGACGCTGAACGAAGTTGCGAATACGATATTGTGATTGAAGACAGACGCTCAGGAAGAGTGCAGTAGGTCCAATTGCTTAGAGGTTCCAAGGGGAGGCGGGGGTCGCCGCAGCCACAGCGGTCCACCAACAGAGCCTGCTTGCAACTGTGGAAGCAGCCCTGGCAATTATGACAACTTGGTGGTTAAGTGATGTGAAGAGACAGGCCAAAACCATGAAACTACCCAAATAACATTACCTCCATGCTGTAATTCCCAGTGTAGTAGAACTGCAATCCTTCAGAAGTCTCAGCGCACGAGCCATCAGGAACGTTCAACTTGTTGATGCGGCGCTGCAAAGTGTAAGTCGAATACTGTCCAGTCCAGACGGAAGCAACGGCTCGTTTGGTGCTTGCTGTCCAACGAAACCCATTGCTTTTGCGCCCCTGCTGTTACTATTATGCAAATCCGATTGAGCACAAAACCATTTCTTGGTATTGTAGTACAGCAAATTTGCATAGCAACAACGCGGAAAGCTTAGAAGCAATCTTTTTCGCGATGAATCGCACGCAGTACAGAAACGAGCAAAAGCGACCGCTATTTATCGTTGGACTGCGTCACCACAAGTGCAGGCAGGGGGGGGGGGGGGGGGAGACACACCTCCTGGCGATGACCCTCAGGACATTTTTCCTGAGACCCCCAGCATTCGTTCGAAAATCGGAAGAAAATTCCGGGTTTTCAAAATTTTCTAGCATTTTGGTAGTCGTTCGTCCTATGTTCTCCAAATTTTCACCTGCGGCGCCATACTTCGTCTATTTGTGCACAAATTAGCGTGTTTTTCACCGAAATAACGTGATTTTGAGTCGATTTTTGGCCATTCTAAGTTGACTTTTCCGGGTCCCGGAAACCCACCTCACCACCCTCCCTACCCTCTCGAAACTATTCCTTGAGAAGAACCCCCCTGACCTGGTCTCCGGGTGGCCTGCACCTATGTACGTCACCCAGTATGTTCGGCCAGTGGGCGTGTAGTGGCTCATTTATCCAATCGAATGGACGCACAAACACTCACAAGGTCGACACTGAGGCGAGTCAGGCTTCCCATGCTCAGGCGAACTCCACTGGAATCGCTGGAGACAAATCGCGAAGGTTCGTGGACTATGAGTTGAATTCCAGCCGAGGCCGTCTCTTGGACGTACTCGGTGACATTGGCGTGGATATGCAGCGTCAACCCTAGAACCAAGACCGCGGCATACGTTCAGTCTACCGTTTTCATACCTCTTCCAAAAGATTACCGTGCGAATGGCCTGCTGACTTGACCAGTTGAGTGTGATTGGCTAATCCTCTGTAGGTATAACAATTGCCCAACAGAGGGTCGAAGAAATAGTCGAAGTTGTCCCTGAAAGTGGGACAACAATGAAACTGCCTATCCAGCTGAAGAGCTTTCAGAATGCTTGCCAACGCACGTTGTGTTGCATGCCTGGCCGCCGTAGGAACACCCTTGGATTATTTCATTGTGAAGGCCATGCCCCGCACTCCTCTGTTCTTCCGGAGAGACGCTTCTTCCCACATAGACTCGGATCACTTCGATTTGCGACGTTAGGGCCTGTTTTAGCGGCGGCAATTCGGAAACTTGGTAGGTACCCGTACAGGTTCGTTTCCCAGTTTCCGATAGAAGCAAGTTTACCCAGTACTCTCTCTTATTACTGGGTAAATCTGTCTACCAGTATATTTTTGCGATGGCTCCGAGTGAAACTGTTGTACGACCAGTTTTGACGAGCGTGATTACTGTACCACGCGTAATATATGTACTTCAGCAGGCCGTGGGGTGAACTGATTGTAATTTTTGTCAAAAAGTGTTACTTACCATGGAGTGTCCAGCGAATTCTGACAAGTCAATGGACTGAAATATCTCCCACATGCCGTTGGACAGCTCTGAATATCCAATTAGTGTTTTGCAAAACCAAGTCACAGATTTATTCTACTTCATCATAATACGAAGATTTGGCACCATAGCAGGAGGGTGGATTTCTGATGTTCCATTGGCTGGTACTTCTGCAAGCTGCAATTTGATCGCCCACAACCACCGCTTTGGAACTGGTCTTGCAGTGGAACAGCACCCTTGTGCCCAACAGCCTGTTTCTGTCCTCGTATGTGATATGGAGATTGGTGTCGTTGAATGCCAGCAGTGGACATTGAACTGCAGCACGTGACTTGTGAATTACAAGGTGGACTGCTTCATAATAAAGACTCACCTCTGCAAGTAGGCAATCGCTTAGGAGTCCAAGCACCATTAACACATGTCAGTTTACTATAGCCATCCAGATTAAGGAAGCCTTTAGCGCATTTCACATTGGCTATGGTGCCATGAACTAGCCGCTTATTAGAAGGCCTGACAATGGTTCCCCTTGTTGGCTTCAGAGGAGAGCAGTTCGCTGCAAGAATACTTCTACCCAATGATTCAGGTGAACGTTTCATTAGTCAATGCGGATTGCGTCTTAGGCTTGCCCAATACATTCATCTCCCAATTGCAAATATAAATTGCCTAGCGAAGAATCTTTTACATTACTGGCCTTGACCCCATTAGTAGAGTCCGAGATGAAACTACCTATGAATAATTCTTATATTGTGGCATATCCAAACTCAATCTTAGCCGCCTGCCAAACTGGGATTTCATCCTAAGACGAACCGACGCATCTTGGTTGGGTGGACCAGGTGCCATCTCCCCTGCAGGTCGCAATGCCAGGTCCGAACAGAGCAAAGCCAGATTTGCACGACACTTTTGCTTTCGTGTCCGCGCCCAAGAGAGTCTTCTTTGTGCCATTCAAAGAGTAATACGTGTCAACGTATTGAATTGTGGCCCAACTGACGACCAGCCGTTTGCACAGTTCTAAAGTTATGATGCTGCTGATGGTGAATTATTATGAAAGAGAAGACAAACACTGCACAACCCACTTGTACAGATTGACTGCTGAACATACTGCATGAACACTGGCTCCACAGTGTATTTGCCAGCTTGTTGCAGGCATTTGCCTGAAGCCAGCGTTTCACCTTGATTAATTTAAATAATTTTGTCTCACTAAAAGTCATGTGGGGGCTCAAGTACATATGTAACAGAGCCCACGTGTGGTGGCCACTGGCCAAACTAAGGTTCGCTCACACTTTGCACATCTCTGCTTAGTCTGCAAGGACACAAGGACTGCAAATGATATTGCAAGCTTTGCCTGAAGGTATCGACATTTTGCGCCGTAGAGCGGGGTTTCTTTCTATGACTCGTATATCACGGTTACACGTAAATAGCTGGAAATGAAACGCTGCCTTGGACTCCGCTTCGATGCACATTTAACTTTGGCTTGGACCGTTTCGATGCATACTGTAGTCTCTTGCAGGAGGTTTCTATAACACTTCCGTGTGTGAGATCAGGAGAAATGATCGTGCCATCTTGCATTCCTCCCTCGACTCGGCATCGGTCTATAAACAAGTCTCTTTTAAAAAGCGGAGTGGTTTTGAGCTTTGAATTTTCACTGAGATTGTAGCAAGGCCTTTTCCGGTTTCGTGCAGCGTCTTGGACTCTCCTCGCGACTACACTTTTTGGAGTGGTCTTGCTACGCAACATTGGTATCGCTCGGGTTTAATTCTTTACACCAAGAAATCATCTTTTCAGACTAAATTTAAAAAAGACACTGGAATCTAACGCAAAACTACAGGTTAATTGTGAGCATGACTTGATGTTGGCTTGCAATAAGCTCTTTAGCGATGTCAAGACCGCCGCTCTGCAAGGCACGAGTGTCAAGATATAACAAACCAAAATCTGCAGTTTTCATCGCGTTTTGGTTACTGTGGCCCTCTCATTGACATTTTGAAACTTTTTGTTGTCGGATTCTTGCTCAGGAGGTCGAGCGCTTCATTTTGATATGCGATTCGACTAGGTTCGATGAAGTTTTGACTTTTCGCGGACATTACTTTGGGATACTGTAGCGCGCAATTTTTAAAACTTGTTATTATTTCGACGTCACAGTTCGCGAGAGTAGTCCGAGGGCTACCCGTCGATGTGTCGAACTCAACCCAGCGACGTCAGACAAGCGAGTTATTAAGCCAGAAGCAATCATGTCGTTTCCAGTTTTCGACGCGTTTTGGTTACTGTAGCTCTCTGTTTAAACTTTTGAAACTTTTTGTTGTCGGATTCGTGCTCAGGAGCTCGAGCGCCTCACTTTGATGTGCGATTTGACTAACTTCGGTCAACTTTTGTCTTAAAATGGACCTCACTTTGGGATACTGTAGCGCGCGAGTTTGAAAACTGATTTCAGTTTTGAACACTCAGATGGCGAGAGTAGTCCGAGGGCTACCCGTCGATGTGTCGAACTCAACCCAGCAACGTCAGACAAGCGAGTTATTAAGCCCGAAGCAAGCGTGTCGTTTCCAGTTTTCGACGCGTTTTGGTTACTGTAGCTCTCTGTTTAAACTTTTGAAACTTTTTGTTGTCGGATTCGTGCTCAGGAGCTCGAGCGCTTCACTTTGATATGCGATTTGACTAGCTTCGGTCAACTTTTGTCTTAAAATGGACCCCACTTTGGGATACTGTAGCGCACGATTTTGAAAACCAATTTTGATTTTGACTATTCAGGTGGCTAGAGGAGTCCGCAGGCTACTCGACGATGTCTCAAACTCCACCCTACGACGTCAGAGGAGCGAGTTATTAAGCCCGAAGCGAGCGTGACGTACGCACGTACGTACGCACGTACGTACGCACGTACGTACGCACGTACGTACGCACGCACGCCGAGCTCTTGATATGGTTCGCTCGGCTGAGGCCGAGCGAAATAAGCTGCAATGGAAGTACGTAGCGCAGGAATGGAACCATCGTGAAACCGATTGCTTTACGTTGTTTGCTGGAAATATGGCGGCATCTCACAGCTTACCAGGAGTTAGGTCCTTGAATGGATGGTTGCAAATTGCGGGACGCTTTGTCATAGTTTTGGACTTCTTTGACGGTAATCGGCAGAGCTCTTGCACTGAATTTGTTTTCACATCCCACAAGCGAGAATTGCAGTGCGTTGAAGATACTTCTGCAGTTGGCTACGCTACCTTTGACTTTGCACTCACTAACACTACATATCTTCAACTGCTTACAAGTTACACAGTCGAGTGACGAGCTTACAACACTACCAGTGAGGCACTCGACGGTGGCGTTCCACGATCCAGTGTGGCGGCAGGTGATAAAAGAGCGCCATACATCCCAAGAGCTTGGTGGTTGGCCGTTCACAACTGGCACTCTTCCCTTGGCGCACTTGACATAGGCGCTTCTTCTTGTTGGGCTTGTGTACTCAGCCCACATGACGCCCATCTTCTGGGGCAGCTGAGGGCACGCCTCTGAAACATGTCAAGGTGTTCTGCCTCTGTCATCTCCATCCGCACCAGTGAATGTAGATGAGTAGTGCTGGATCAATATCAGTATACTTAGCAAAAGGTTATGTTATAGGCCGCTCACTCATGTTGCATTTCATAATGCGCGGCCTCCATTGGCGACTCTGTCTGTCGCACATAGACTTTTGTGTCACCAAGAAGCCACTTGTCGAGAAGCCCTCTTTGCACATCTGATGGGCCGAGGAGCCCTCTTCCAGTCGCGATGGGTTCGAGTACACTACGAAGCCGTTGGGCACTTTCTCCCTCTGGCATGTGACTTTCTTGGGAGATGGAACTGAAACGCGCAGCGAATGATATGGTCGTTGTCTACGAAATGTGATGCGCTCTGGGACTAAAAGCCAAAACCAAGCATACCTGAACATTTGGGCAGTCTGGAATTGCGGGTCCATCTTCCATCGATGCATACTAACTGACTGTAGCCGTCCATATTGAACGAACCTTTGGGGCAATGCACGCTGGCCACTGCGCCATGAATTCTTCTAGGGTCTGATAGCTTGACAATGCCAACCTTTTGTGGCTTGGCGAGAGCCGGACAGTCGGCTGCCAATTCACGAAAGCACAGTGCGTTGCTCTGCTTTGAGAATTCATTGCATGGAAATACGCCAAAACCCACCGATACATCTTGGAGTGGCTGTCCAGGTTCCATCCCTTCTGCAGATCGAGCTTTTAGGCCCAAACAGGGTATAGTTGGGTGTGCATGTCAGCACCGCCCGTGTGCCTTCTGCATAGATGGCGTTTGGTTCTCCCGGCGAACTGGCGTACTTGTTTGTGTACTTGACTCGGACCCTTTCGACCTTCAGCGCCTGACATGGCTCTGAATTTGGGGTCGTGTTGCAGAGTTTAACTTAACTGACTTTGGCGTTAACGTGTACCACTGAGCTATAGCGAGACATTCAGGGTGGCTCAGTGCTTGGATCAGGGCTGCAACTTGTGTGCAGATGTGCCCAGCCTACTGATCAGTACTTCATAGCCACGTTGTGATTATGAATGCATTATTGGGCGTAAATCAGTGGCGATAGACGCAACACTTATCTGTATTCATTTGTCATTCATACAGATGCGCTGCACGCGCACCGTATAAGTCGGCGAAACCATGCTTGGGGTGAGCCACTTCAGTGGAGAGGGGGGGGGGGTACACTCACTCCTGCTGCAGGATATAAAGGGCGGCGTCCACTGGCCACTTCGACTGTCGCAGACTGACGTCCTCGTCGTCAGCATCTTAGATTTGATTGGCCAGAAGCTCTCTTTGCACCACTGATAGGCGTGGGAGCCACTCCGCATTAGTTGGTCAGAGTAGAAGACAAAGCCGTTGGTCACCCCCTCCTTCTTGCAGGATTTCTTTGGAACTACAAGCTAATATTCTAGGCGGTAACAACACTCCCCCTGGTACCACTCTATGGAACTCTATGGTACCACGCTATACCAATACACTTGACAAGTTGTTTCAATAATTGCAAACTACACGGCTGGTGGTAAACATTCGTCACCATGTGGGCAAAGGCGCACCTCTCAAAGTCTGGATAACACGACAGTATCGTACCCAAAAGTGCGCACCTGCGCATTTTGGCACCTTTCCATGTTGAGTCCATGTGCCATTGATGCACACTAGCTGGCGAGGGCCGTCCAAGTTCACGAGCCCCTTGGCGCACTTCACGTGTGCAGTAGTGCCGTGAATCAGGTGGCGATTGGAATATTTGAGCACTGTACCCTTTGGTGGCTTGACAAGTTGAATACACTTTGCTGTGGGAGAAGCACGACAGGTGTGTATGTAGCTATTCCTTAACACAGCACAAATTAGAATTGCAAGACCAACCAACGCATGTTGGAAGGGCGGACCAGGTGCCGTCTCTTCGGCATACAGCAGTCGTCGGGCCAAACAGAGAGAATTTTGAGGGACAAGCCAGTCTCGCCTTCGTCCCCTCGCCAATGACGGTGCTTGTTGTTGAATCACCAGGGGAGTAGTACTTGTCGAGGTATTCTATGGCAATTGTTTTGTCTCTGATCTGCGAACACTTCTCTGAAAATACGCAGAATGTGTAGCCTGCCAACAAAAGGCAAGCGGCAAATTCAAAGGCATGCGGTTCTGCATCTGATTTATCAATCAACCGCTTTGGTACACCTCTTCATAAAGTACCATTATCATTGTAATACGTAGGAATAGAATTGGTAGTACCCTACGCACGAGTCACATTATGTGGAATCCTAACAAGGGAAACGTGCAGGAGAGCCTGCAGCGAAGCACTCCGACCAGAACGGGAAACAAGCTGTTATAAAAAAGTTGAGTTGTTTTATTCATACAGAGTGGTTTGTGAGTGTTTTAAAGTGGAAGAGTAAAAGAGTGGATACTTTTGTGAAGTATTTCGAAGCCTTTCCGATATGACGCGCGCCCGCCCGGAGTCCACTATTCATGCGCTACTTCTGACACGCTCCATTCTGAGGGGTTCTTGCTGGGCAACATTGGGATCGCCCGGGATTAATTTTTTTAGCAAGACATGCATTTCTGAGTGGTTGTTGCAAGACAACATTGGGATCGCCCGGGATTAATTTTTTTAGCAGACAAAATTGTTCGTACGACAAGAGTTAAAAAAACAAAAGTATTTATTTCGGAATGACCGCTCAACAACTGCCTCAACGTAAGCTTTCAAACGGTCGAACGAATACCGCTCTACAACGTACGACGAGTGAGTTAGGGCCGATTTGCTGATTAAACCTTTGAGTTACTGTAGCTCGCGAAATTCAAACTTTTGAATCTCGACTTCTCTTAAAGGAATGATCAGTGAGTCGAGAGCTATCCAACCAACTCAAGATCGTCTCTCTAAGACGCACGCTGAGCGAGGTAGAGCGATTTCTGTGTTAAAGACGCGAGAATGTCGTCTTTCGTGTTGCGTGTTTGCGTAATTTAGAAAATGTTTTATGCCAAACGAAAGACCGCGTCAATACCTTTTAGTAGACCTTTCGCACGCCGCTCTACGACGTAAGACGAGCGAGTTAGAGCCGCTTTGCTGTTTCAACCTTTGAGTTACTGTAGCTCGCGAAATTCAAACTTTTGAATCTCGACTTCTCTTAACGGAATGATCAG
Organism: Linhomoeus sp. GSCO2_2; assembly: GCA_030248115.1. NCBI lineage: Eukaryota > Metazoa > Nematoda > Chromadorea > Monhysterida > Linhomoeidae > Linhomoeus > Linhomoeus sp. GSCO2_2. The sequence continues at coordinate 14,707 of JASAMZ010012235.1, forward strand.
TGTGCCGAAACCTATTCAGCGACCTCAAGATCGTCACTCTACGACGGAAGACGAGCGAGTTAGAGATGTTTTACGTTTTGAACCTTTGGGTTACTGTAGCGCGCGAAATTCAAACTTTTGAGTTTCGACCAATAGAAGAACAAATGATCAGTGAGTCGAGAGCTATCCAGCCAACCCAAGATCGTCTCCCTACGACGCACGCTGAGCGAGTTAGAGCGATTTCTGTGCTAAAAACGCGAGAATGTCGCTTTTCGTGTTGCGTGTTTGCGTAATTAAGAAAATTTGTAATGCCAAACGAAAGAGCACGTCGAGACCTTTTAGTTGAGCTATCGCACGCCGCTCTACGACGTAAGACGAGCGAGTTAGAGCCGTTTTCCTTTGAGACCTTCGGGTTACTGTAGCGCGCGCAATTCAAACTTTTGAATTTCGAAGTCTCTTAGCAACATTACCAGTGAGTCGAGACCTATCCATAAAGCCCAAGATCTCCTTCCTGCGACGTTCCAACGCCGAGATCTGAGAGCGTGACGGACGGACGGACGAACGCACGCACGCACGCACGAAAAGCTCTCGTAGGGGTTCGCCCGGCTGAGGCCGGGCGAAACAAGCTGTGTGTGTAAAAAGTTCAACCTATACTTTGTGTCTGTCAAATGTTGGTGAACAGTATAGTGAACTTTGTACACATCGTTAGCCGCATCTGGAGAAAGTGTCTTGAGAATGTGTACCTTAATGCCAAGTGCAGCTATCCCCACGATACGGTTGTCTGTACAGCTGATCTGAAGCTCAGTGATATCGCCGCGTTCGCTATATGTTATCGGCATGATACGACGCCGTTTATCTGATGTTTCCTACCTGTGTGAAAACGTCACATCCAACAAAAAAACTTGCCAAAAGTTTGGTGCGAGCGAATTCCCGTGTTCAGCGTACGCATTTCTACTTCCGATAGCACATTCATCAATAAACAGATGTTCTGGCCATCAGACGAAAATCTCAATTTTAACATCTTTTTTAATTTGAATTCTAAATATCTCGAAATTGCAATTTTTAAAAACTGCAAAACCATGTCACAAATCCTTATTGGCATACGACCTTTCCATTTCTGCATTCACATTCGACAATAAATGACGTTGTATTTTAGTTAATTTATGCAATTTTGACAAATAATCGCGCATTTCTATTAAATTCCACATTTGCAAAAAATTTCTTTTGCGTTACAAATTATCCGCGATCCATGCTCCTTCCATTTCTGAAGAAATTTCGCGGCTAGCGCATCAGACGAAAAAGTCGATTTTCGACATTTTCGAATTTTAATTGCGAATATCTCGAAAATGCGAAATTAGCAACAGAAACGGACATCGGATCCGTACTCAGCGACATCGACTCTACTTGACCGCATATGTCACTGACTTTACTTCGGTGCGACGGAAACACACACAGACACACAGACACACACACACACATTGTCATCCGTATATATACACCTCGCCGCGCTGAGGCGCGGCGAAAAAACAGACCACCGCTCATTTATCACGAGAAATTAAGGCTGATTTCCGCCCAAAGAGTCTCCACAATCTCTGATTCACATTCACTGCAGGCTCGCCTTGCCGCCTTGAACGGGAATGTCGGACACTTTGAGCCTAAATGCTCATTATACCCCACCGTCTTTCCACACTGCATTTCCTTTCAATTCGGAAGTTTGAATGCACGCGCATGTTTAAGTTGCAGCATAATTCGGGGAGAGTACGGCAAAGTTGCATTCAAATTTGAATTTCGGCATTAGAAGAGTGGCTGTTTGAAGGCAAAATCAACACAATGGGAACAGCAATAGCGAATTCGCGTTCCTCGTCGCGAAATACCCTAGAATTGACATTTCCACCGTGCAATTGCCATACTTTGAGTTTCGTCAACATAGGGTTACGGAGGGTTGATTTCGACAAAAACTCGCGAATCTTGATCCGAAACGCGAAAACAACGCCAGATTCAGAATCAGCGACCTCGAATGCACCGGGTCAGTGTTGCCGAAGTACACGATTTTTCTAATGAGTACAGTACAGTACAGTACTTTTGTCCTAAAATTATAATAAAAAGTACAGTACAGTACAGTACGGCCGCTTCAGTTAGCTAATGAGTACAGTACTAGAAAGTACTCAGTATTTAAAAAGTACTATAAAGTACAGAGAAATCTGAAGTAAAGAAAGGATGAAGCATATTTGCGAGATTTCTTGGTGTTGACACATGCAAACAACAGTTTCAAGTTGGCTGTTAGCCTTGAAATGGGCGCCGCTTCAATTTTCAAACACAAATTCTCAACAATTTTGCCCGAAAATCAATGCAAATTGACATATTGGCTCTGTCAAAACATGAATTATGCTGAATGTGGGGAACATCGAACGACCAGAGTTCCAAATAGTACAACGAGTACTAAAAAGTACTAAACAGTACTAAAAAGTACTCTGAGAATCCAACGAGTACAGTACAGTACAGTACTTTTAGGCCAAATATCTAAAGAGTACAGTACAGTATTACTGTACCGTACTCGAGTACTCGAACTTTTTACGAGTTAAAAAGTTACTCGCGGCAACACTACACCGGGTTCGACTCTAATGTGGTTTTCGTTCTCTGGGTCAAAATTTGAATTTTGGACGCGGCCGGGGTACGGTAGCCGAAAAAATATTTTTGAAAATTGATCCCGGATCACTTTTCAACGGGGAATCTCGTGGTGCAGTCCATTAGGCCCTAAATTATCGCAGTCGAGCGCTAAAACGGCCGAAAGTCAAAAATTGGGAGTTTTGACTGCCGACCAGCACCAGTTGCAACCGCAGAACTCACGATTTCCGCAATGGACTCCGGAGATCTTGGTCTTAATCGAAAGAGAACATCATAATCTTGCCGATTGGAGATACCTGGCCCGATCCAACAGCCCCCTGAACTACTAGAATTTTTTAAAGGCAAATTGTTGTCGAAAAACCACTTTCGTCTACCGTAACCCGAGAATGCGTCGACCTGGAGGGTCGGGATATTTTTCGCCTGTTCGTCTCGTCGAGGGCTATAACATATCCAAAGGGCATCTTAATCGATGCATTATTCCAGAAATTCCAGCTGGGTGAACACCCTCACAGTAAGCAAAATTTCAAATTTTGAATTTTCTCAAAATTTTCCCGTTACGCGAAACAAGCTCCGGTATTAAAAAGTTGAGTTTGTATTCTGACTGACATTGCAAAGAGTTGCGTTCTTTCTGCCGAGAGTGCGAGAGCTCATCGGCATCGCCCGTACTGCTCCGCTTCACGAGCTCCCCCTTCGCAAGAGGGTATTGCATAGCAATATTGATATCGCCCGGGATTTGGTTTTTAGAGCAAGAAGATCCCTCTTTCGAGTAACGCTTTTAAACAAGTCTCTTTTAAAAAGCGGAGTGATTCTGAGGTTTGAATTTTTACTGAGATTGTAGCAAGGCCCTTTCCGGTTTCGTGCAGCGTCTTTGACTCTCCTCGCGACTACACTTTTTGGAGTGGTCTTGCTACGCAACATTGGTATCGCCCGGGTTTAATTCTTTACACCAAGAAAATCATCTTTTCGGATTAAATTTTTAAAAAGACACTGGAATCTAACGCAAAACCAAGGTTAATTATGAGCTTGATTTGATGTTGGCATGCTGTTGGATTTGAGCTCTTCAGCGATGTCAAGAACGCCGCTCTGCAACGCACGAGTGCCAAGATATAACAAACCAAAATCTGCAGTATTCGTCGCGTTTTGGTTACTGTAGCCTCTCATTGACCTTTTGAAACTTTTTTCGCCGCGCCTCAGCGCGGCGAGGTGTATATATGTTGCAGTCAGTAGCCGTCTTCAGGCGATAGCCGTCTAGACGGCTATCGCCTGGTCGATCTGGCCGCGGCCGTCTTCTCGGGGAAAAGACGGCCATCGCCTGGTGCGTCAGGCGATGGCCGTCTTCTGCTGGCAAAGACGGCTATCGCCTGATGGACCAGTCAACAGCCGTCTTCAAAATGAAAGCTGTCGCCAGCGCTAGCAGGGAAGGGGCTACAGTGGGCAATATCGCAAAATTTTTTTGTATTTTGTATGTGTATACTATATATACAATCGAAATTTTTTGTATTTTGTATTTTGTATATATACAAATATATATACAAAGTTTTTCTTTGTATATGCTTTGTATATTGTATATCTTTCTACCGTATCCAAAATACAAGAATCTCTACAAAATGACATGCCAAGACTTCAGTCGAGCTAGCGCATAAAGGATGTTGGTCGTCTCACTAACTTCCCTAGTGATATTCTACCATTACGAGTCTCACAGAAGATAATTAAAATTCAAGGTTGAAGCAAGAAAGATTTTGATGGAGTCTGCCCGGTAAATTGAAGTGAAATCTGCAAGAATTCGCATAGATACAGTATGAGAATACGGTAGAAATCTACATTACTATGCAAGCTAGGTGTTTTGTCCGTCCGTCTGTCGAGGTTTGCCTCCCTAGCACTTCGCCACGCGACGCTTCAGCATGCGCTTGCCTCGCTAGCACTTCGCCACGCGACGCTTCAGCGCGCGCGCGCCTAGACGCCAGCGGGACGCCAGCGGCGGCAATCAATCGCTGCACGGCCAGCGCCGCCTGTTGCTGCCTGCCTTCAACGCAGGCATCGCCTGAACAGTACGGCAAGGCACCGTCGCCGCTCAATCAGGCTCGCTCCCCTTAGCTCGCATCGCATTGGATTGGCGGCTCTCTATCATTTGTTTTGCGCGGCGCTTTGTACGGCGCGTTCGCGAGGCAGTCAGCGCCGTTGGCTTGCAACAGGAGAGACTTCCTGCAACAGTACAAATCTTGCAACAGTACAGACGTTGCAACAGGATGGTCGCGCGAGGCGACCAGTGCCATTGGCTCGCAACAGGCCTGATTTTGCAACAGGACAAATCTTGCAACAGGACAGATTTTGCATCGCGTTCGCGAGGCAGTCAGCGCTGTCGGCGTGCAACAGGACAGACTTTCTGCAACAGGACAAATGTTGCAACAGTACAGACGTTGCAACAGGATGGCCGCGCGAGGCGACCAGTGCCATTGGCTCGCAACAGGACAGACCTTCTGCAACAGGACAGATTTTGCAACAGGAGCAACAGGACAGACCTTGCAACAGGACAGATTTTGCAACAGGACAAATCTTGCAACAGGACAAATCTTGCAACAGTACAGACGTTGCAACAGGATGGTCGCGCGAGGCGACCAGTGCAATTGGCTCGCAACAGGCCTGATTTTGCAACAGGAAAATCTGCCCGCTCTCTATCATTTGTTTTGCGCGGCGCTTTGTACGGCGCGTTCGCGAGGCAGTCAGCGCCGTTGGCTTGCAACAGGAGAGACTTTCTGCAACAGTACAAATCTTGCAACAGTACAGACGTTGCAACAGGATGGTCGCGCGAGGCGCCCAGTGCCATTGGCTCGCAACAGGCCTGATTTTGCAACAGGAAAATCTGCCCGCTCTCTATCATTTGTTTTGCGCGGCGCTTTGTGCGGCACGTTCGCGAGGCAGTCAGCGCTGTCGGCGTGCAACAGGACAGACTTTCTGCAACGGCTAATTCTGAATGAGTCCACACCAAATTACTGAACGAGTCCACACCAAATTACTGAATGAGTCCACACCAAATTACTGAATGAGTCCACACCCTCTTTTCCGGCCGGATGTCAGCGGAAGTTACTGAATAAGTCCACACCAAATTACTGAACGAGTCCACACCAAATTACTGAATAAGTCCACACCCTTCCCGCCCGACTTCAGCGAAATTACTGAATGACTCTGCCACAGGCGATGGCCGTCTTCAGGCGATTGCCGTCTAGGCGGCAGTCGCATGAAGCGTCAAACGATAGACGTTCTTCCTTTTCTGAACTAGTTTCGGACACAGTGTATTCCTTCCAAATCAGGCTATGCTTAGGCTCGCCCTGCGCCCACTTAACCGCCGGCTCAGGCCTACGATCTCCTCCTAGTATGCTTAACCGCCGGCTCAGGCCTACGATCTCCTCCTAGTATGCTTAACCGCCGGCTCAGGCCTACGATCTCCTCCTAGTATGCTTAACCGCCGGCTCAGGCCTACGATCTCCTCCTATGTAGTATGCTTAACCCCCGGCTCAGGCCTACGATCTCCTCCTGGTATGCTTAGCCGCCGGCTCAGGCCTACGATCTCCTCCTGGCATGCTTAACCGCCGGCTCAGGCCTACGATCTCCTCCTAGTATGCTTAACCGTCGGCTCAGGCCTATGATCTCCTTCTAGTATGCTTAACCGCCGGCTCAGGCCTACGATCTCCTCCTAGTATGCTTAACCGCCGGCTCAGGCCTACGATCTCCTCCTAGTATGCTTAACCGCCGGCTCAGGCCTACGATCTCCTCCTAGTATGCTTAACAGACGGCTCAGGACTACGATCTTCTCCTAGTGTGCCTAACCGCCTGCTCAGTCCTATGATCTCCTTCTAGTATGCTTAACCGCCGGCTCAGGCCTACGATCTCCTCCTTGTATGCTTATCCGCCGGCTCAGGCCTACGATCTCCTCCTAGCATGCTTAACCGCCGGCTCAGGCCTACGATATCCTCCTCGTATTATTCTTAACCGCCGGCTCAGGCCTACGATCTCCTTCTAGTATGCTTAACCGCCGGCTCAGGCCTACGATCTCCTCCTAGTATGCTTAACCGCCGGCTCAGGCCTACGATCTCCTCCTAGTATGCTTAACCGCCGGCTCAGGCCTACGATCTTCTCCTAGTATGCTTAACCGCCGGCTCAGGCCTACGATCTTCTCCTAGTATGCTTAACCGCCGGCTCAGGCCTACGATCTCCTCCTGGTATGCTTAGCCGCCGGCTCAGGCCTACGATCTCCTCCTAGCATGCTTAACCGCCGGCTCAGGCCTACGATATCCTCCTCGTAGTATGCTTAACCGCCGGCTCAGGCCTACGATCTCCTTCTAGTATGCTTAACCGCCGGCTCAGGCCTACGATCTCCTCCTAGTATGCTTATCCGCCGGCTCAGGCCTACGATCTCCTCCTAGTATGCTTAACCGCCGCCTCAGGCCTACGATCTCCTCCTAGTATGCTTAACCGCCGGCTCAGGCCTGCGATCTCCTCCTGGTATGCTTAGCCGCCGGCTCAGTCCTTCGATCTACTCCTTGTTTGCTTATCCGCCTGCTCAGGCTTACGATTTACGCGTTCGATAGTGG
>JASAMZ010012237.1:0-44275 GCA_030248115.1 Linhomoeus sp. GSCO2_2
GGTGATGGTCCAGAGGATGGCAGCGCCGACGGCGAAGGGACTGCGAGTGTAGAAGTTGGTGACGACGTCGAAGAGAAGCAGGCCCACGCCCAGCAGCAGCTGGAGCCAGCCCAAGACCAGTGCGCAGGGCGCGCAGGGCCAGTCGCGCGCCGCCGACGCCCCGTGCTCCAGACGCTGAATCGCACGTCCTGGAAAGTCACTTCACAGTTTCTGATTGATAGAGAGATATGTATCTGGACATGGGTGAATTGTACGAACCCAGCGAAGTGGCTTCCGACGAAAGCTGCTGGTGATTGGTGCGGGCCAGTATCGCCTCGAGATTCACAGCGGAGGCTCGCCGAACGGATGCCGCTTCGGCCACCTTAAGACTTGCGCTCGTTCGACTCATCCGGGCAGCGTTCAACAACATCTTCTGTCAGTTCCAGTGGTACTCTTTTGAAATATGGCAGATTCTGTGACTTGACTACAGATATAGTCGAAGTATGTAGCTAGACGTCCAATTTACGACATAAGTAATGACCAAGTGAAAGGCCACACAACTTGAGAACAGGTGGCGATAATGCCGGTCTAAAGCCTTAGCCGAAGTACATAACCGCCTACACATTTGTCGCTTACCGCCTGCAAAGAGTTTGTCCTCCACGGCAGTTGACTCCCCGAGGACGACCGATAGCCGGCTCCATCTCTGCTGGCGCCGTCAAGACCTCTCGCAGCAACGCTCGAGCCTCCAACCAGAAGTTTTCAATGCAGAGACTATGCAAAGCAGGGCCTAAAATGCCGTAAACGCTCCAATAAGCGCCGCTCCAGATTGCGTCCGTGGGCACAACTTTCTCGAAGTTGGGGAAGGGGGGCTTATTGGCGTGTTTACGGTTGGCCCCCACAATCTACACTTCACCAGGCGTGTCTGCGCATACTACACACCTTGAGAGTACCAAGGCGCGGTCGTTGGACCCAGAAACATGTTCGCCCTAACTGCTTACTGCTCGAAATTTATCCAGCCGGCCAACATAGCTAAAGGTCGTCGTCTGCTTTCAGTTCAAATCCAGAATGAGCAGAACCCGACGGGCGAAAACAACAGCTATCGTCTTCCATCTGCTTCGCTTCGCTCGCTCTCTTACGTCACAGGGCCGGGCACTGCGTAGGAAACTACTTTTTCCAATGAGCTCTTCTGAGGAAGCATTACACTTTGGCCGCCCAATAAAGACCCCCATTTCGTCGCTTCTTCAAAATCTGCTGCCCTTAGAATGGGGTAAGAGCGCTGCTGGTTGGGGATGAGCATTTGAGGTGAATGCGGACGCACCGATACCCGGCGAATGCACTAGCTAGGAACAAAACAGGGTTGGGCCACGTTATCACCGTTTACAGAGTTGACGAAGGGTACGCAAGTTCACCTTCCCGCAGCCTGCAGGTGAACCAGTAAGCCGATGAAGGCAGTTTGTGATACTCCACGCCATTTGGCAGCGTTGTTGCGCTTGACAGTGACACGTAAGCAATGGCAGAGGTTCAAGCAAAACACATAGATGGCCTGGTGCCACTGGACACTGCGATTGACGAAAAGGTAACAAATTTAAACTGTGTGTCACAACGGCCTCTGACACGTTCGCCGAGTACTCTTAGTACCGCTCCTACTACGAACTGGGGCAGAAGACGTTTGAAGAAGTGCTGGAGATGCTGCGCGACTTTGACGAGAACACCACCAGTTGGAAAGAGCAGTTCAAGCACCCGGAGTCTGGTTCTACCTCTTTCGCCAAGGACTTCAGCCATGGGCGTCAGTTCATCGTCGTGGTAGGCGCGTGAACGCGAAATAAAGTTCTGGGAGAAACTGCAAGTACTGTAGTTCCGCTCAGACTGACTTCCCAATGGACGCTGCCACTCTGCACACGCACCTTCTCGACCACGTGGAGGAACAACCCCAGTGGGACGACACCGTCAAGGAGTGTAAGGTGGGCGCGTTTCCATTTGCGCCATGCGTTTTCGCCAGGAGCCCAGGAGTCGATTCAGATCCTCCACAAGATCACCGATCGATGCGGCTTCCTCCACCAAATCATGGCAGACAAACCCTTCATATCTGGCAGGCTCGGTCGATTCAGATTGCAGTCCCAAACGGTCTGGCATACTAAATCTTGACACTTTCAGGGATATCCTGACTATCCAGATCAATGCATCCATCGGCGACTGTCACTACTTTGGAGGAAAATCGATGGAGTGGAAAGGAATGCCACCCCAAAAGGGCATAGTCAGGTTTTGTTTGTTTTAACGCGACTTATCCTTCACAATAATTGCAAGTGGGTGGACATCTTTTGATCTAATTCAGAGCTCACTGCGCGTTGGCAGGAATCCGCTTCAAGAAGATTACCGAAGCTTCTTGTAGAATCACCTATCTGCTCAACATCGACTTCAAGGTATTAAGCTTGATTTAATGAGACTGCATCAAAATAGGCAGGTAAACCAAATTGAAAGTGAACTAAACTTTTAACTATAAACATAATCAAATCAAAGCAAACGAAATCCACTCAAACTAAATTTGAATATTCACTTGAACTGAACGAAAATAGAACAAACTAAATCAAATTGAATCAAACTAAACAAGATTATTAAAAGTTAAATTAACTAACATTAAATTAAATTAAATTAAATTAAATAGAATGAAATTAATAAATTAACTGACATTAAATAAAATTAAACAAAATTAAATAAACTTAAATAAAATAAGAGTAAACTAAATTAATTTAATTAAAAAAATTAAATCAAATTAGATTAGATTAAATGAAATTAAATCAAATTAAATTAAATTAAATTAAACCAATTCAAATTAAATTAAATCAAATTAAATTAAACCAAATCAAATTAAATTAAATTAAATCAAATTAAATTAAACCAAATCAAATTAAATCAAATTAAATTAAATTAAATTGAATTGAATTAAATTAAATTAAATCAAATTAAATTAAATTAAATTAAATTAAATTAAATTAAATTAAATTAAATTAAATTAAATTAAATTAAATTAAATTAAATTAAATTAAATTAAATTAAATTAAATTAAATTAAATTAAATTAAATTAAATTAAATTAAATTAAATTAAATTAAATTAAATTAAATTAAATCTAAATTAAATTAAATTAAATCTTAATTAAATCTTAATTAAATTAAGTTAAGTGAAAATAAATTGAAGCAAATTAAAGTAAATTAAACTAAATTAAATTAAATTAAGCTAAGTTAAACTAAATTTAGTATTAAGTTTAATTGAATTAAATTAAATTAAATAATTAAATTTAAGATCAAATTTTTTTTGCTTTGCATTAATTAAATGGCATTGAATTACGACAAAGTATATTAAAGAACATTGTATTTTTCAGCAATTAAATTATATTAAATTTAAACCAGGCAAGTCGTCCGGGGGACGCAGTATACTCCACAAATTTGGACTCCTACGCACGGTGACTCTTCTGCTGTTGTGGCCTCCTGACACTCTCAATCGCAAAAGCAATGCTGAATTCGTGATCTACATCCCAAAATACCCCAGATTCGACATTCAACACCCCTAGTTTCCTATGGACTCTGGGAACTGAAATTCTGCACTTGGGGTACGGTAGCATACAAATTTGTCGTCGGTACGTTCAAACATCATCTAAACACTGAACGGATGCCAAATTCGTAATCAGCGCCCCCGAAAACCCCGAAATCGAGTATAATATCGCAAAAGTTGACTTGACACCTACAATTCAAACGGACGCTGCAGGGATACTGTAGCTTCAAAAATTCTTCCAAAACACTTTTCTAGACCAGATTTAAGCGTAGAATCGTATGAAACTACTTTTGGAACGATTCGGCAAAGCATTCGTGCGCTATAGACGCCGAAATGCGAAAATCGCTATTTTCGACCCCGGTGTCGAAAAAGTCGCAGTGTAAGAAAGTTTTTTGTGTTTCACCCGATTTTCTCCGTTCATGGCTCATTCGATAGAGAACATCTGGGAGGGAGCACCAAGAGTGGTCTCGCCGCTCTAGTTGCTACCTAGCTCGCACAGCAGCCCGTCAAAGTCGACCCGGGGCCAAAATTCGCGAATTTTTCAAATTTGGCGCCAAAATGGGTCCCGCAGCGATCCAATTCTTTTTTTCCACCCTCGGCCCTATCGAGTACTACAACATATCAAAAGATAGTATATACCATTATATGCAACTTTTTCGAGTTCTACCTTGTACTATGCCTTTTTCAGTACTTTGAAAATTTAAATTTTTGAATTTCCCGCCAACGGGGTCCCGCAGCGTGACCCCGTTTGGTGTCCACCCTGCCCACTTACTAGGCCTACCCATCGCAAAAGACCGTTTGCAAATGGGCCGCTGCACGCGCGAACCCCATCCGGTCCAAATTACTGCGTTTCGCGCACAAACGCTATATACTCCACACTTTTTGTGGAGTATAAAAATGTCAGTAAACTAACGGAATAAAAAACAACGAAGTCAGTGTAAATGCACTTGAATTGATTCAACTGTGGTTGCAAAATATTATTAAATTAGTCTGAGCTAATAGTGACTAAAATGGAGTTTATTAAATAAAACTACTTAAAACGAAATTAACTGAGCAAAAATGAAATAAATGGATTTTATTGAAAAATATATATTTCAAGAGAGGAGATAAATAGAAATGAAATGAATCTGAAAGGGCGCATTTGTTTCAGGGCTATCTGCCGAAAATGGTCGTCAACTCAAAGATGAACAAGGAGACGGTGCGTCACATGGAACTGCTCAGAAAACACATTGTTGAAACTTTACGCCCGATGCACGGCTACCCAAAATACGCCGGATGGAGTATGTAGGCCACTTTGAATCAAAACATAAACTTTCGATCTTTTGAAAATTGCGTCTGTGATTATGAACCGAAGTGATTTCAGTTCTTCCACCCACGTAGTCCATTCCTTTTGTGTGTCCTACCCTTCAGGAAGGAAGTGTTTGTTACGAGCGGTTGAGACGACTAAGAACCGCAATGTCGGCGCCCTTTCAGCGCTACGCGAATCGCCACTCCTTCAAATTGACCAAGAGAAGTGCTCTTTTGTGCGACCGGACGATTACCCGCTCGGCCTTTTGCCGTCAAACGGGAGGCGTCCGCCGCCTCCGGCGAGAAGGCGGTCGGTCGATAAAAACGCGAAATTCCAAGGAGAGAGGGTGCCAGCGGGTGCCGGACTAAGCAACTCATTCGCTGTCGCTTGTCTACCGCTAGCGAGCGCATATTAGGGGAGTGCGAGGGAGGAGAGGGAGCGTTCTCGCCGTGCCCACCGCCTGCTTCCATTTGTCTGGGCTGGGCTCACCCGCCTCCAACTAGAGAAGTTTCGTTTCTCGCCGAATATTCTTCCGTTGGGGCGAGGGGCGAGCGCAACGCTTGCCAACAGCAACTGTGTATGTAGCTCGTCTAGCAGCGCCGAAGCTGCCGGCTCATTACCACCACAGGCTAGCGCTGTGCCTATGTAGGTACCGGCCAGCTTCTGTCTTTAGCGCAGTCGGCAGAGCGAGTAGGCAGGGAGAGAGATCAGCGTAAGTTATTCGAGCTGTAACCCGTCGCGCGAAGTCGCCTCCCGTAACGGAGTAAACAGCGCCGGCGGCCGCGGCCAACACAGTAATAAGAGAGGCGTGCATATGTTGTCAATCGGCGCGGCACTAAGTCGGTCTGTCAGCCTGGCCGTTTCACTTGCCTTCTCTTGTGTCTTGGCCGTCGTCGTGTGCTAGACTGGCGATAGAAGCAGCAGATTGAAGGAATCGACCGCAATATCATTCTTCGTCGCCAGTCTTCAGTTTCGACCCCAACGATGAACTCCCCGTTCGACCTGTGGGTCAAGGCCGGATGTGACGGCGTCCGCATGGCCGGCGAGCCTGTCTCCCACCAGATTTTCATGGTTCTACTGGCGAAATCTCAAGGAAATGAGTCGGTCCGCTTCAACGTCAAGACCACCAACCCAGCAAGAGCCCACGACGACTTCAAGGCGGCCGGACTGAAGCATGTGAGTCGCTTGTGATGAGAATGACCAATTAGTTTACAGTGTTGTTCGTGAAGGACGTCGTGTAGTGCATGTCATTGTCAGGTGCCCGGTCTGAGTCACGGCGACGAGATCTTCGAGCAGGAGGACGACATCGTCGAGTACATAGACGCGGTGGCGCCCCAACCCAGTCTCCAGTACTTCGACCCCGGCGCCGACGAGGCCTGCGCCAATCTCTTCTCCAAGTTCTGCTTCTACATCAAGGACGTCAACAAAGACCCCAAAGGTGGGCGCAGATACGAATAAGACTTGCAGTAGAAAAAATCGAGCGAAGCTTCAATGGCGCGACGGTCGCAGTAGCGATCCTCCACTGCCACAGGCCTCGACGTCGAACTCCGAAGGATCGATCAGCACCTGCGCGAGGGCGAGTCCAAGTTCCTGTGCGGCGAGCGGATCACGCATCTCGACTGCCGAGTTCTTCCAAAACTGCATCACATCAGGCTCGTCTCCAAGGCTCTCAAGCAGCACGACTGCCTCGTCGACATGGAGACGCTCACCGCCTACCTGCAGCGCGCCTATGACGACGACGTCTTCCGCAAAAGCTGCCCCTGCGACCAGGTAACATCCCACCAGATACGACGCATTTGGTAAATGCCATTTACACGTGAATGCATAAGGTGATTACGGTAATGACCAGCCGTTATAGGAGGTGCTACTCTACTGGGTCGATCGTCCCGACACGCCCAAACTGGCCGACGGCAAGCGGGCGCGTCTGCTCCAGCAGCAGCCCACTTACTCCCTGAACACGGCCACCTTCGACTGCGACTGTGACTTGGGAGTCTGATGACCGTCTGTGATAGTCAGAAATGTGCTGTATGGCGTAATTGCGCAAGTGACGACGAACAGTGAAGAATGAACTCAGCGGCTACGGGATGGCGTAGAAGCGAAACACAGGCAGTCACTCTCATATCATGTCACCAAATAAATGGGACATTGTTTGAAAATTCGTCGTCTTATAGCGACTGGCTAAGAACAACCCTTCGCTCAAAACTACCGTATCGGTTTGCCGTAGTCAGTACGCAAATATTCTCAATGAGAATTTCGAAGTACCTACACTTTGCTGCACTATCACACCACGAAATGGGTAGAGCGTAGAGGCAGACTGAAACGAAATGTCAAGCGAGAGCGAGATGCTGGAGGCAGTCAAACAGCTCGACCTGGAGAAGCTGAAGCAGTTGTTCGACGAACTTCCTGAAACAGATGGGTAAGTGAGCGGCTTTTTGGCTCGATATTTCAATTCAAGATTATTGTCAAATTGTTGAGGCTTACCTATTTCCCATTGGCTTTAGAGTCGCCGAACGTAGACAGCCGATAGAGATGGCGTTTCGTCAGAGGGTGCTCGAGCTGCTTCTCCCCAACCAGGTTTGGTGAAGGAAATGAAACAGCTTTAGTTTGAGTACTTTCTGGTGTCAGTGTCACTCTCAAGAGAGACTCGACGTTTGTGGTTCTTTTGCCTAGGAGTCGAAGTCAGACGGAGACGGGATGCAGCAGAAGCTTGATCTGGTCGAGCTGTGTATAGCGGCCGCCACAGCGGGTGCATAGATCTATCTTCGACCATTGTGTGGAAGACAAAGCAAAAACAACACTTTGCCTTTGTTACTACAGAGCTGTGCAGCAAGCAGAGCGTGCTCAGCCTGCTGACCGACTTCTTCGACGCCACGCCCATTCAGCAGTGCCACCGGCTGTTCGACTTCGTCGTCGGCAAGCTCGACACGTGGAAATCGGTCTGCGACAGCGCTCTTCTGATCGCCCCGCGTTTAGACGCAAACTGTGGACCTATTCTCGTAATTCCCACGTTCAGCCGACCTTCTTCGACAGCTGCAAGAACCACCTGCTGCGCCTCTGCAACGACGTCCTGCGCCGCCTCTCTCGGACCACTGACACGGAGTTCTGCGGTCGCATACTCGTCTTTCTCGCCAGATGCCTTCCGCTCACCGAGAAGTCCGGTGCGCGGAGAGCTCTTTTGGGATCTTTAGTATGGTTACAAATGTGGGATGTGAATGACGATATACCAGGCCTGAACCTGGTCAGCCAGTTCAACGTGGACAACGTGACGCGATGCGAGAACCAGGACGCCTTCTCCTCCTCCACCGGCCATGGCGCTGCTGCTAGCACTGCGACGGCGGAAGGCGCCGCGCCGACGCCTTCCGGTGCCGCTACTGGGATGGAGGTCGAAGAGGGGGAGATGCCTGAGGGCCAGTCTAGCGCGGACGCCTCGGGATCGAGCGGGTGATTGTTTGTTGACACCGGTGTGGAAGCGAGAAGCTACGGTTACGGTTAGTGCAGTTACGGTTTGAACTTTCAGAGGCGCAGTAGCGACTGCAGCCGTCGATTACCAGCTGTACAAGCGCTTCTGGCAGCTGCAGGAGTTCTTCTCCTCGCCCACCAAGTGCTTTGCGGACAAGCAGAGCTGGCTGAGATTCGTTCAGGTACCTTGGAAGCTTGTCAGTTCTTCCACAGGCACCGTATTACGCAGTAGCGAATCCACCCTTCGCAGAACACGGGCGAGGTGCTGAAGGCGCTGAGTAACTTCAAGTTGGACGCTCCATCGGGCGGCGCCAATTGGAAGGAGGAAGCCAAGAGGCTCAAACTGGAAGCGGAGGAGCGTCTCAAGTCTTCTGGAAAGATGGACGCTTCTGTTGACGCTGACGTGCTGGACGTCAAAGCAGAGGTCGGCATAGTTATCTGAGCCAGTTTGCAGCTCTTTCGCAAGGTGTGACGCGTGAATACTTGCAGGCGAAGGCAGACAACGAGGCGACTCTGGACACGCTGCTGAAGACGAGCGAGAACGCTTACTTCGCCAAGTACCTCACAGGATCAAAGGTATCTCTCAGTTCTGTCTGTTTGCTACTGGGCTGGCAGGTTGTCAACTGAAATTCATCCCTGTGCTTCCAGCTCTTTCAACTGCAACTCAACGACAGCCTGTTTCGGCGCTACGTTCTCGTCCAATTCGCAATCATACTCAAGTACCTGACGGCGGACGTCAAGTTCAAAGAGTTGGTTGTTGCGCTTTGTGTGACTCATTGAAAATTTCTAAATTGGCAGTGATCGTATTGATTCAACAATCAACGGCTTTCCATTACACAGTCGATATTTGCGCCTACGATGTGAGTGTATTACCCTATTCGACACACTGTCTCTGCTTCAGCAAGAGACCCACTCTAACGGAGGAGCAAGTGCGCTGGGTGCGCGAGACGGAAGCCAAGTGCTTCAACCTGATGAAGGAGACCTACCCGGAAGGAGCCGAGTTTGCCAGCTGTGTCAAGGTGCGAGAACTTTGCTAGGCCATTATCTTGTAAATTAGTTTTGGATTCTTGTGTTCTCAGCACATTCTGGCGCGCGAGGAGAAGTGGAACGAGTGGAAGAACGACGGCTGCCAGGACTTCACCAAGTTGGCCGAGCGCGAGCGCATGCAGCCCTTCAAGAAGTATACTTCTGTTGATGTGGTTTTTCCCACAGAGAAAGGAAGGCCCATTCGGCTGCTTCAGAAAGCCCCGCAGGCACCCCAAGTCCACTCGGCTGGATCTGGGCAACAAGGAGCTGACGCGTCTCTGGAACATCGAGAAGGATAACTTGGCCGCC
This sequence comes from Linhomoeus sp. GSCO2_2, assembly GCA_030248115.1. Classification (NCBI taxonomy): domain Eukaryota; kingdom Metazoa; phylum Nematoda; class Chromadorea; order Monhysterida; family Linhomoeidae; genus Linhomoeus; species Linhomoeus sp. GSCO2_2. The sequence continues at coordinate 9,610 of JASAMZ010012237.1, forward strand.
TGTCGGGTCAAGGCCAGGTGCTACTCCCGTCACCACGCGTTGTTCACTCCGCCGCTTCACTTGTCTTTTAGGAGCTTCGTGCCCGACCTCGTCAGCTTCCTGGAGGACCCCTTGGACCAGTCCGATCCCGAGCAGCTGGTGGAGGCGCAGTACAAGTACGCGCTCACCTTGGATCTACCGTAACCCGAGCAACATCCGCACCTTCTCCAGGCTGGTAAACAACGAGACGTGGCAGTGGCGCGCGGCACGCCTCTTCTGCTTCTCGACCAGCAGCTACTTCTCCTCGACGCAGACGGCCGACGTTCCCACGGACATGGCCGCCTTCCTGGAGAAGGAGACGCTCAAGACGGCCGATACGATACCGGTATCACTATTCGCTTAGTTTATTCCTTCGATTGTCGCTTCCGCTGCTACTGCTCTGGAAGCCTACCAAACCAACGCCCCTTTCAGAAGTACAAGACGATGCTTGAGGAGCGCAAGGCGGCGGCGGAAGAGCGGAAACGGAAGCGCGAGGAGGAAGCGGCCGAAAGAAAGCGCCAAGAGAAAGAGGAGCGGGAGAGGGAGGAGAAGGAGGCGGCGGCCAAGCGACAAGAGGACGAGCTAGCCGCCAAGGAGGACGGTAGGCGACTGTGAATTTGCAGTGAGTTGGGCTCTCAATGTCAGCTAGATGACGATAGGAAGGCACCGATAGCCATTGCCTATATGTGGAGATGCGGCGCCTCACTTTCTTCCCCCATGTGTTGCAGAGGGCGAGCCTCCCATCGGCGACTACCAACTGAGGCAACTGGCCAAGTTAATCGGCGCCAAGTGGACCAAGCTGGCGGGTCATCTCGACTACTCGGAGGACTCCATCAAGGAGTTCAAGAAGAAACACCTGGTGGGTGCTGCTTCTGTCGTTGTCGTCACCCACGGCCGCAAGACGGAACATTGTGCTGTTCAAGGCGGAGGACGCGGCGCTGATGCTGCTCCAGCAGTTCGGCGACACCCGGAAGCCGACTGCGAAGGCGCTCCGCCACATGCTGCTGAGCGCCGAGCTCTTCGACGAGAAGGTGGCCGCCGTGCTGGTAGACAAGAGACAGGTCTCTCTCTCTCCTCTCGTCTTCTATCGAGTTTGACGCTTTGGCGCAGTTACAAAATTGCTTCAGAGTGGGCCTGAAGACGGCGCGGACGCTGCTGCGTCGTCGCCGAAGCCAAAGTCGTCTTCTACCGCTGGATTCGTGCGAAGCGCCGCGGCGCCCACTAGCACCGCTGCGGAGACCGCCGGCGCCTCTTCCCCGTCGCCAGCCAAGAAGCATAAGATCTCCGCCGAAGAAGACAAGACGTCTTAGCGGTGTCAATTGTTGTTCACGTGTGGTTGATGGGCGTCAATTAATGCGCGGTTGTTGGCGTTGTTGTCTGTTAGAGATGTGTGACTGGATAGTCCGTTGAAGCGCACAAGAGATCAGACTGTGGCACCGGACATCTTAGTGGGCACGACGGGCGTGGGTGATCCAGGCGGAAGAGTCGTCTGCTTTGAAGTGTCCCTAACCAACTGAACACATCTCGGATGTGAGTATGCGTTCTATATGCTGGCTCCTGATGAACGCGACATACGGTAGTGCTCATGAATAGCGCCGATGTCGGCGCTGTCTAAAGAAGTGGAAAGTGGTCGACGGTCGATTTCTCTCTTCTTCGGCGCCTCTCGCGTTGACTCGTTGACCCAGGAGGGCACGCGTGACCAGGGCTGGTCGCCTGCTCCTCGTCCGCCGGCCTGACGATTGGCAAAAGACGACGTCTGTATGTTCGCATCTCGGCGTTATTCCTTCCCGAACACATGCATGCGCTCACGCTTGCCGGCTGACCCAGTGGCCCGCCGCCTCGCCGACAGCCCTCAAGAGCACCGCCGCCCCCACTTGAAGCGCCGCCGCTCCTCCCTTCTGCCGTCGTCGCGCGCTCCGCGTTTCTCATAATCGCGCACTAATCTTTGTGCCAGCAGCAGCATCATCGAAGGGAGAATGCCTGTTTCGCGACAGGAGCCCCGGCGCGGAGTTGCGTCGCCCTCGCCGCCGGCGCTGGCCGAACGGCCGTCCGCCCATCTGGAGGGTCTGGCCTTTGTTTAGGCGGCTCCTTGGCACAGTTCCGACGCCGCCGGCCGTCCGTCCGTCCGACTGGCCCCCGGGCGACTCTGCGCGCCGCTGTTTTCTGCTGGAGGCGCCCACCGCCATCGCTGTTCCAGAAATCGGCCCGCATCCTCCGAAGTCTGTTGAACGTCTCCAGTAGCTGAAGTGGCCACCGTCCCACGACTCATCTGCCGTCGACTGAAGGGGAGGTCTTCCCCCCTTCCCCTCTCTCTCGCATCCTCCCGTCGGAGCAACGCAGTCGTCACTCTTCCCATTTATTAGTTGGACAGTTTCGTGCCGACCCCTTGCTGCTTGACTCGGCGTTGACTTCGCGGGACCTTTGACCGGCCGACTGAGCGGGCGCCAGTGGACGGTCAGCTTTTGTAGCTCCCTCCTAGTCAAACGTGTACCCCTGGAACAGCCATGGACGGCACACGGCGCTTGAGGAGGCTTCCTTTCTTGTTACTCTGCGTGCTTGTGAGTTCTCTTTGTGGCTAGAATTGCTAGAATTAGAGCGCTTGGCTGAAGCGAAGCTTCCAAACTTCCAGCTCCAATGTTGGCGGGCGGCGGCCATTCCATTTCCCAACAACGTGGCGGGGCTACCGCTGATCGCCTGCGAGCCCGAGTTGATCAGCATCAAGGTGAAAACGTCGGCCGGCAATCCCAGCCATATGTACGTGGTCGGGCGGCACGAGGACCCCGTCTGCGTCACGCGCAACAGTAACCAGATTGTCGTCATGCACGAGACCTGCGGCGTCAACCGAGAGAGAACGGTGCGCTGTAGCTTAGAAACTGGGTAGATGTAATGCAATGGGCTCAGATGTGTGTTGTGAAGTAGTACTGTACGTTAGATGGATGTATGTAGTTGCAGATGAACAGCGCTTAACAAACTATGTATTACTGTGTGTACATACATGTTGCCGCATATTTTAAGCTGTGACACATTCTTCTCTGTCAGATTAACCCTCCCGGAATACTGTACCGCGTCTGCGTGGCCATCCAATTGCATCCACAGTTCGTGACCAAGGTGGACAGGACCTTCTGCGCTCGCTGCTTCTACACAGAAGGCATCAATGAGGTCACCCGCGAGATCGGCGTCAGGTGACGAGGACGAGGATTGTTGCCACAATTGTTCACGGAGTACCAGCACAAGCTCTCTCGTTGTCGCTGCAGTCCGCAGCTGAGCAGCGAGATTCCGCTGACCTACGAGCTGCCCACCTGCACGTACACTATTCATCGCGGCACGCCGGATGGACCCGAGATACAGTACGCCCGGGTGGGTGAGCCGGTCCACCACGTCTGGCGGTGTCCCTCTCGTAAGCTTAGAAGAATTACAGTACCCCCGCTACCGTACTCGAACTAATGAACCAAAACCGAGTCCAACGCAGAGATCAACGGTCTGCTGGTTCAAAACTGCTATGTGGAAGACGGCCAAGGGAATCGGATTCTCATCATCGACCAAAACGGGTGACATCATAGCGTCTGCTACGGTAGTGCCCGACAAACAAACGCCGCGCCCATTCAGATGCGGAGTGGATCAGTACATTATCCAGACCCCCGAATACAACCAGGACATCACCATGGCCTGGCAGGAATCTCACGTAGGTTACTTCTCGTGTCAAGTCCGGCTGTCTGCATACAATAAACCTATTTGTTACTCAGGTCTTCAAATTCGCCGACAAGACGATCACGCGGTTCACGTGCCAGATCAAGTTGTGCCTCAAGACAGGTGGTGGCTGCGACGGAGTGTCGGTGGGTAAACACAGATCAGAGGCGGTGTGGATAATACGGTATCATTCGCGCGCGCACATCACTTGCCTTCCAGAATGTTTGGCTGTCATAAGCGGAGTCTCGCAACGACGAGTTCAAAATTAATTACGGTAGTCTATGTATATTCCGCCGAACGCAAGTCACCCATGTACCAGCAGGTTATGGGGACATACATACAATGCGCATAATATACAGAGATGAATGTCATTCAACGTCGTACCCTGTGTACTGAACGACGTCTGACGCCGAGCTTTTCAGCCGCCTCGCAACTGTCCCGTCAGCCCGGGGCCAGGTCTACCGACTCGGCGACTGCGTCTTCGTCGTCTCAAGCGTAACGCAGCCGTTCTCAACCAATTCGTCAACGCTTCCGCCCTGTCGTCGGCGGCGGGAGAGGAGGAGGACCTGTACGACTTGGACGTGACCAACGAGATCCGCGTACTGGACGACTTCGCCGGAGGGGCAAACTCCGACTCAGGCATCTATCGCAGAAACAGTAGCGGTCAGAGAAGCTTCTACTTGTGGGATGCTCCCAATTCTCCTTTCAGACGAGCTCTACCAGTCGCTGGTCAGCGCCGACGACGGCGTCGACGGCAGCGTGTCCTCGACGGCGGCGTCCAAGAACAGTGTCTGCGTGCCCAGGGAAGGCTTCCTCCTGCTGGCCGGCGTCTCTCTTCTGGTGGCCGTGGCCGGCGTCGTGGTCGTCTGTCGCCTGCTGCTCGTCAGGGGCACCTTCGTCCCAGCCGCCATGAGCGCCAAGCAGCAGCAACTGGTCCGCTCCTCCGCCGGCGGCGGCGGCTGCGGTGGCCTCGACGACGCCGTCGCCACCGTCGACCAGTACTACTTCGTCACCAACGCCGACGGCAAGACGCCCATGTAAGAGGAAGGAAGGAACTACTGCGTGCCCCCCCGCTGAGTTTCGGTGTTGTTGTGCGCTCGCTAAGAGTAGGTTGCCGATGGTCGTTGAGAAATTTTGGGCGCTTCAGATTCGGTGAGGGCTTTGCAGTTTGTTGAATTGACCTTTCGCGTTGCTTGCCTCTCCATTACACTCTCGCCGATGATACCCCCGTCATAGTCAAAGTGTACTTCTCTTGTTGCGTTGGTCGTTGACTCGGTTCGCACTTTGCAGATAATCTCGACAAATTGGCCCGCACCGGTGTAAACGTTAAGTTAACCATCGAATGTATGTACATATATGTACAGCTAGCGCATGCCAGTATTCTGGACGTTGGCGCGGACGATGCTGTCCAGGACGCTGTTGATGACGCGCTCCACCTGCTGCGTGTCCGTTGCGCAGGTCTGGGCAAGCGTCGCATACAAGAGTTGGATACAGTATGCCTCGCACGGAAGGTGAAATTGGATCGGATGTTCCTCTAATCAAACAGCAGCCGATATTCAGAGTTCAGAGCGCGTCGTTTGGCAGTCTTCTGCGACTTTGGGGCGCCCTATCGGAGAGCTACCGTAACGCTTAAAGTATGCGACGCTTCCCTGGTGTGCGTAGATCTGCCTGCCCTCCTCCGTCCTCCGATTCAGACTCTGGAATTGCCCCTCGATGTAGACCACCGCCTCACCGTAGTTGCTCGAACCTGCAGAGAAAGTTGTTGTAATAGTGGTAGGTGCCATAGCACGGTAAGCCTCACCCGACCTCGATAGTCGGGAAAGGCCTCTCGAATGGAAGAGGTTGGCAGCTTCTGCTCGAAGAGGTCCTTTTTGTTGAGGAACAGCACGACGGAGACCTCCATGCCGAAGACGCGACAGTTGCACATCTGGTCGAACAGCTTCAGCGACTCGTGCATCCGATTCTGCCGTTGGACGGAAAGTGCGGCGAGTTAGTACAATGCGCTCCAGAATTTGTCTGGAGGACTGTAGTAGGTACTGAAGAGATTTGGCGTCCCGCCAGTTACTGTAACTGCTTGGGTGGCAGTGGTGCAGTGCAGTGCAATCTACTTAGCCAGTCTACTGTACCTAGGCAGATTTAACCGACCACGGAGGAGTCCTCTGCCAGTCTCTGATCGTATTCGCTGAGGGCGACGATGAACAGGATGGCGTTGACGTTGTCGAAGCAGTGAATCCACTTGCGTCTCTCCGAACGCTGACCACCCACGTCGAACACCCTTTGGACGCAATAGACATGTGGGTAGGTCCGAGTCACGCGATGATGGAGTACAATGAACAGGCACGCCAACGGGGACGCAAATCGTCGTCAAAGTGTGACAAACAGCAAAAAACTGGCCTCGAAATAGACTACTCAAGGGTGGGACTGCAATTCCTCTGCGTAATCTCATCTCACATTGACTTACAGTGTCGTCACTCACTTGAAAAGGGACTCGCGAACTTTGAACTTAATTTGGCTGATGCCCGTTGTGGCCACGCGCGTGTAGAGCACGTCTTGGTAGGTGGGCACGTAATCGTCGGTGGCGATTCGGTCGATGTTGTCGAGGAAGCTGAATCGGTCGGTTGCTACTCGGTTGCACCACTGACTACGGTACATCCTTGCAAATCTGAACCGACTATTTGGCACAGTCTTGTAGGTGGAACTCGTTCCTTCGTTGGAAGCACTGCTGAATGGACTCGTCGCCCCAAAGGGCCTTCAAAGCGACGTACTCGTCGTGAGTGAAGGGGCCGTCTTTGTCGCGACTACGGTAGCGCTCGATGATCGCTCTGGCGTGCATCTACAAGTGGGCCAACGCTGCGATCGATCGAACGGTGAATTTTGTTACCAAAGAACCAAATTACAACGAGTACTGTATGTAGTATGAGTACATAATGTACCGTACCTCATTGAATCGATTGGTGACCACAATGCCGAGATCCCTTCTCGCCAGGATCATGGTGGCCATGGCCGTCGTCGTGTTGTCGTAGATGATGGCCCGCTGCTTCTGCACCTCGTCTTCAGAGAAACCGTTGTCGTGAAGAATACTGAACCGGCTACTGTGCCTCCACGTGCCGCTAATGAAGCAACGGCGGGATTACAGTATACCGCATCTGCTTGAGCACCGTCGTCTTGCCGCACTCGGCGGGCCCTGCGGTTGCGTAATTGTTCAGGAACACAATCATTGAAGTGCAGACTTGCAGCAACACAGATAAGCTCAACAGACCCAGGAGCAGCACTCGGAACACTCGCGCCTGCGAGAGCTGCTCCAGGCGCAACTCGCGCTCGATGGCCGCGTTGCGCCGCTGCTGCTGACGAACCAGGTCGGCCTTCCGACTGAACAGCATGCCCATCGCTTCTTCGTGGAACACTTACAGTAGGTTGGCGTTGAGAATGCGTAGAGGCGTGTTTCCTATGTAGCCGCTGCGTGTATGCCGAAGCGAGCCGAGAACAGCCAATTGACACCCTCACGAGATGCTATGTGTTCAAGCCGATTAGACCCTATTATGGAGTAGCGTAAGGCCCGCTCTAGCCGTTGCTGAGCGACCTATCAAAGTGAGTCTAATGAAGAGCTTCTCACGTTGTATACGAATTTGTCGCGACTATGATGATTTTAGGATAATCGCTGCCTGGACGAACTGGAACAGTACATGGATGAAGGAAGGCTCCTATCCATAGGTGACAAGATTTGTTGCTCTCAACGCGAGTATTTGTCGAGGAAACATGGCCGTTTCTGGGTTCCTGTAGCCAACGAGACGCCGGCCATAGCGTACTTACAAAATGGGAAGTTAGTTCGATGCCGTGTCGGCGTGCTTTTTGTGCATTGTTTGGTCTCGAACATGCTCTCCTCTCAAGTCGGGTAATTCACATCACCCAAAACCTCTCGCCGAACAAAAACGAAGAACTCGAACAAGAACGCGTAGCGGGGAATATCAAACTATCACAGTGGGGGAGGGCGACAAAATCGGAGAAGGTAGGGAAAGGAGGCGAAAGAATCAGCAGCATCGGCCAAATCGCAGGCGGATCACGGGCGGTGGTAATAGTAGGGGGGATAGTAGGGGGTCGTCGTCGTCGTCTCTTCCTGGGGCGTAGTCTGCGTCGTGGTCGTGGTGGTCGTCGTCGTCGTGGGCTCGTCTGAAACGGACAAGCATCGGACATGAAGCAGTTGCAGCAGCAATGATGAAATGACGAAACCACTTACAGACGCAGTGGTAATAGGGGTAGTAGTAGCAGTAGATGTGGTGGGTGGTCGTGGTCGTCTCCTCCTGGGGGGTGGTGGGGGTGGTGGTCGTGGTGGTCGTCGTCGTGGTGGTTGTAGTCGTGGTGGTGGTGGTGGTTGTGGTCGTCGAAGTGGTCGTGGTCGTGTGGTAGTAGTAGGGCGGGTAGTAGTGCACGGGCGGCCTGCGATCTGAAAACAACAACAACAACAAGTGTAGACAAGACAACTAGCAGCCGCAACGTCAAAGCCTCACCGCTTCCCGAGACGACGGCGGCGAAGACCAGAGCGACTAGCACCAGCAGCTTCATTTTCGTGGCAAATTGGCTACTTCTAGAGATTGCTGACAAGACTGACGAGAATTTGAATTCGAAGTTTCTCAAATTGCCAACGCAGGTATCGAAGGAATGAAGGCGATTTTCTCAACGGCTCCTTTTATGCCGATTAAGACGTTAGCTGTCTAAAAAATTCAAAAGACGTATGCAAATTTGGCAAACGGGCGCCATTTCAAATGTCTACCATATCCACATTACCGTAGCCCCAAGCGCAAGCAATGTAATATAACCAAACTGCTCGCTGATATCCTGAATTTGAATATTACAGTAGTTAGAGAGTATTCGAATATTCAAATTGAATATGCCTCCACTGTTTCATTGGATGATTTGAATTGGTTATGTGTGAATAGACGACCGAATATCTTCGTTCCGTGTCTCTTGCTGTGCGATTGGAATTGTTTTCGTGTCCAAATGTCACATTGCTGTCTCCCTGGTACCTAGTAGGGTTTTGCCCTTCTACCTCCGACGATACTCAATACACCAGCTAAGTCGACGCAATAAACACCGCAAGAAGCAAACAAGAACCGTCTGTCTGCGTACGTTAGGCATCCGTTTGGGACTACCTGCCTACATACCTATCTTTCCCGCCGTGCCGAGAAGTATGGCACGCATATGCGACCGCTCGAGTTCATGTTGTGTTGTGTGAGGGGCCGGCGTCGGCTCGGCGTATTGTGTTCGCTGAGCCCTTCGTCTCTTCTGCCAGCGAGGCGCTTATTCTTTGTGGCCTTGTGCGAGTCTCTGTCTAGACTGCTTCTGCGTACATACGTTTCCGAGGCGCATAGATTCGATCGATAGAGGGGCGGCAGCCGTTTTCGTTTCGCCTTCATTACGTACAGAGCGGCGCAAACAACGCAGCGACAATCGCCAACTGCTTTGGGCTTTGAATTCGTGAATCTATCCAATGATGGCAAACCACCACCACCACCACCACCACCACGGAGCCGACGGGGAAGACCCGATTTGCCACTCGCCACTGAAGTTCCTCCAAAAGGTGTACGCCATTGGAGAAGGTTCGTTCGTCTTTGTGCAGCGCTCCAAAGCTGCCTTGCCTTCCTGTGCTCATTTCCAATTTGAAACGACCAATTTCAGACGGGAACCCGCAGGAAACCGAGGTGCTCTTCGTTCTGGACCGCCTGCCGGAGTTCTGCGCCAAGCATCTCCAGAGCGCGAAGCGCGAAAGCAGCTCTTTGGTCGACATCGGCTGCGGCGCCACGCTGCACAACGTGTTCAACTTCTCGCGTTTCTTCGGCAACATCACTCTGGCCGACAAGAACCCGAAGGCGCTGGAGATGCTGCGGTGCTGGCTGGACGGCAAGGACATGGGCTTCGACTGGTCGCCCTACCTGCGCTTGACTGCGGATGGCGAAGGTAGAACGATTTGCGCCTTTTTATACTCCACAAAAAAAGTGTGGAGTACCATAGCGATTGTGCGCGAAACGCAGAAACTTTGAGTCAACGGCGTTCGCGCGTGAAGCGACCGATTTCCAAACGGTCTTTTGCGTTGGGTAGGGCTAGTGGGTGGGCAGGGTGCACACCAAACGGGGTCACGCTGCGGGAGCCCGTTGGCGGGAAATTCAAAAATTTAGATTTTCAAAGTACTGAAAAAGGCATAGTACAAGGTAGAACTCGAACTAGTTAAACGTGACACTCCGCGAGTGTCAACGTGGCACTCCGCCGATTGGCTTAAACCACCCACTGAAGCTGAACTTTTCGGTACTGAGGTGTACACACCTGTACACACACCCATACACCTGTACACATGTACTGAGGTAAATGATGCTATCACCGCGCGCTGCGGGGCACCGCGCGCTCGCTTCTTCACTCCCTCCCAGAAGAGACGCGAGTGACGTCATAACACCACGGGAGACCTAAGCCTGGCTATGTGGTGGATCTGCTGGATGGGACGCGCAGCGATTTCGTCTCGGCAAAACGCCAACAGTACTGGCAACATGCGCTGGAACGTGAACGTACAACGGCCCATCTTTGCACCGAGCTGGAACAGACACGTGCAGCACGATAGGGAAGTAAGCACCGTGTTGGAAGCAGTGCCCAAACGCAGTCGAAAAGTCATGAACTTGTTGGCCCTAGCCAGACTTGTCCTGGCTGGCTACTACACAGCGCTGTACCACAATTCTGGATGGGGTTTTCGGACCTTTCCTCCAAAACCAGCCTAACGCATCCGAAAAGGACCGAAACAGACGAAGAATCGCAAAAGTGGCGCGACATTCGGCATTCCCGACTCCGAAAATACCTGGAACACCTCTACTTCCATCGTGTCGGCGGTCCGCTCGCTCGTACGGTCGTTCATTGCGTGCTACGTGGCGTATCAGCTTGAGGCACACACGCGCGGCGATTTCATCGCGACAACGACGGCCATGTACTACTGGCAAATGGTCAGCCGCGCGCACAAGGACGCATCTGTGCACCGAGCGGGAAAGAAGCGCGCTAATAGATGGCGCTTCCGAAACAGGCAAGGAGGCCGACTTCGCTAAGCACAGAAGGGCGACACCACCGCGGCATTTCAAACCAACAATTATGGCGCTCGCCATCTCCAAGAGCGCTCGCAAGCACACAACCGTTGTCAAAAGGCCCTAAACCTATTGGTGCGAACTTGTTTCGACCGTCCCGCTACACCGCGCTACACCTCAATACTACCCCGGGATTTCAAATTTTTGCCACAAACCCACCCTAAACCATCCGAAAATGGTCGAAAGTGAACAGTAATCGCAAAACTAACGCGAAATTCGAACTCCCCGACCCCGAAAACCCCCGAACCAACTGTCAACTCGATTTTGAAAATTTCGGCCCGGGGATTCAAAAATTCGACGCGGCCGGGTTACGGTAGCTCGTAAAATAAAAAATTATGTTTCCGGACCAGATTTTAGCGTAGAATCGACTGGCGGTGTCCGTTTCCCGGTAGAATCACGCGTTTCGGCGAAAAAACCGGCCAAATCCCAAAATCCCCAAATTTGGTCCCCAACGGAAACCTTTTGGCACCGCATAACTCCCGAATGCCTCGATGGATTTCGGCGATTTCGGTGCCAAACGAAAGAGCACATCCAGACGCCGGCCGGAAATTTTATTTCAGCCCGATCCGCCCAGTAAATCGCGAGATATGATTTTTAGCACTCCGACCCCAAAAGGGGCGGAGTGCTATAGTGGAGCTGCTCCCGATCAAAATTTTTGCCCCAAGATTTCTCGCGCGTGGTTCACCCGATTTGGACGGGGTTTTTTTTAATTGATAGCTCTCGAGAGATACTAGGGGTGCTCGGGCCTTCGTTTTTTTCGCGTGGTGGAAAAATTTTGAGAAAAATTCAAAAATTTGAATTTTTACTTACTGGGAGGGTGTTCACCCAGCTGGAATTTCTGGAATAGTGGGCCGATTTTGACGCCCTTTGGATATGTTATAGCCCTCGACGAGACGAACAGGGGAAAAAAAATCCCGAGCCAATCGGCCGACGCGTTCTCGGGTTACGGTAGCCGAAAGCGGTTTTTGGACAAAAATTTGCCTTTAAAAAATCCTAGTAAATCAGGGAGTTGTTGGATCGGGCCAGATATCTCAAATCGGCAAGATTATCATGTTCTCTTTCGTTTAAGACCAAAATCGCCGAAATCCGCCGAGGAAATCTTGAGTTCTGCTGTCACAACGGGTCTCCGTCGGGGGTCGAAAATTCCAATTTTTGACTTTCGGCCGTTTTAGCGCCCGATTTCGACGATTTATGGCCAAATGGACTGCACCACGCGATTCCCCGTTGAAAACTGATCCGGAGCCGATTTTCAAAAATATTTTTTCGGCTACCGTACCCCGGCCGCGTCCAAAATTCGAATTTCCACCCGGGTGGTCAAAATCAATGTTGGAGTCGATCCCGGTGCTTTCGAGGTCGCTGATGCCGAATCTGGCGTTATTTTGGCGTTTCGGATCAAGATTGGCGAGTTTTTGCCGATTTTCGACCTACCGAAGCCCTACCTCGAAGAAACTGAAAGCGAGGTGATTGAACGTTTGTAATGCCGATTCTAGGGTATTTCGCGACGAGGAACGCGAATTTGCTATTGGTTTCTCCATTCTGTGTCGATTTTGCCTTCAAACAGCCACTTTCCTAATACCGACATTCAAATTTGAATGCAACTTTTACCGTACTCTCCTCAAACTATGTTGTAACTCAAATTGGCGCGCGCATTCAAACTTCACAATTGAAGGAAATGCAGTGCGAAAAGACGGCGTGGTAAAGTAAGCATTTGCGCATGAATTGTCTATTATCCCGTCCAAAATGGCAAGGCGAGTCTGCGGTTGGCGCAGCCCCGAATCTTAGCTGCCGGCTACTTGTTGAATCGAAGCGAAATGGCGCATTTTGGGCTCAATTCGGCCTGGTCTACAGGATTTCGGTGGAGTTCTGCTGCGCGCCGGCCGGTCCTTGTAGGTGGAGGGAATTGCGTACTCTGAAACTCGCGCGCCGGCGGAATTTGTGGAGACTCTTTGGGCGGAAATCGGCCTTATTTCTCATGATAAGTGAGTGGCGGCCTGCTTTCTCCCGTTCTGGTCGGAGTGCTTCACTGCAGGTTCTCCTGCACGTTTCCCTTGTTGAACGGCCGGAATCGGGTTCTCAAAATTTGAATCTACCGTAACCCGGCCGTGCCGCGTCCAAATTTTCCAATTTTTGATTTCCCAAGTCCGCCTCCCCAAGGGCTACAACATATCCAAAAATGGTGCATTTTGATCAAGTTTTGCGAAAATGGGAGCACAAACAATTTTTTTTACTTAGTAAAAATTTGAATTTTTGAATTTTCAAAAAAATTTTCCATTACCGGAATTTTCTAGGTTCCTTTCCACCCTGCGCATCCACCAGGGCTATCGAACGCAAAAAACCGCTTGTGAATCGGTTTGGTTTAGCGAAAGTTATGAGGGGGCACAGAAACCTTGTTCCCTCCGGTTGCCTACTGCTCTCCGCCGACTTCGTCGGGGCGGAGTGCCAAAAAGTTGCATATAATGGTATATACTATCTTTTGATATGTTGTAGTACTCGATAGTGCCGAACACGGAAAAAAAGAGTTGGATCGCTGCGGGACCCATTTTGGCGCCAAATTTGAAAAATTCGCGATTTTCGGCCCCGGGTCAACTTTGACGGGCTGCTGTGCGAGCTAGGTAGCAGCTAGAGCGGCGAGACTACTCTTGTTGCTCCTTCCCAGATGTCCTCTATCGAGTGAGCTATGAACGGAGAAAATCGGTCGAAACACAAAAAACTTTCTTACACTGCGACTTTTTCGACTCCGGGGTCGAATTTTGCGATTTTCGCGTTTCGCCGTCCGTAGCGCTCGAATGAGTCGCCGAATCGTTCCAAAAGTGGTTTCAAACGATTCTACGCTTAAATCTGGTCTAGAAAAGTGTTTTGGAAAAATTTTCGAAGCTACAGTATCCCTGCCGCGTCCGTTTGAATTGTGGGTGTCGGGTCGACTTTTACGATATTATACTCGATTGCGGGGTTTTCGGGGGCGCTGATTACGAATTTGGCATCCGTTCAGTGTTTAGATGATGTTTGAACATACCTATGACGAATTGGCATGATACCGTACCCAAAGTGAAAAATTTCGGTTCCTGGAGTCCATAGGAAGTTAGAGGTGTTGTATGTCGATTCCGGGGCTTTCGGGGGCGCTAATTCCGAATTCGGCATTCGTTTTGCACTCCGATACGTCAGCAGGAAACCAGGCAAGTCGTCCGGGGGACGCAGTATACTCCACAAATTTGAACTCCTACGCACGGTGACTCCTCTGCTGTCGTGAGCAATACGTAACTGAACGAAAAGCAGGATGACATACGTATTGCTACAGCCCGCTAAAGCCTTTGGCGCGAAAGGCGCGGCGATATAGCCGACGTCTGTCCAGCCTGGAGACGACCAAGCGGATGGCAAAGTTCGCTCGCCCCTTAGCCTATCAATTTCTGGTGAGTCGTCTCTCGACAAAAGTCGAGACAGAGAATGCTGGGCCGAAGCGAAAACAGACAACTTTTAGTGAAATGACTCAGGCTACCGTATCCCAGCAGTATACGATAGGAGAGAATTAATTGCCCATCGAATTTCTTCTATCAGATGGCAACGGCGACGGCAATGATTGACAGCGACAGGTGCGTCAACGTGTCACCTTCTCCGACCGGCTTACCCTCCTGCCCCACCCCTCCTTCCCTAGCCAAGTGAGAGAGAAACTCGCAGACCCTTCACAAAGACGGCTAGGGTTCGGGCTGTTACAAAGAAAGAATTCCAGTGCTGCCGCGGCATTGGAGAGGACGGGGAGGGAAGCGAGGAAAGGCACTGCGCCAAAGTTTCACCCATGTTTTGCTAGTCCCTCTAAAGGCTGGCGTGGGGAGAGAGTCAGTTAGGGCAATCAACAAAGTGGCGTCTGAGTGACTTTTTCCAGCATATTTATACGCGATAGATGCGTGGGCGGACGTTCAACATGTCGCAACAGGCGCGAGAGTCGTTATCCAATATGCACACACCGAAATAGCACGCGAGTAGCGTGACAACTAACACCAAAATATCACTTAAGAGGCGCAATGTTACAGTACAGTAATGACATCCAGGCGGCGGCGGCCGGCGAGAGAGCTCGATCGACGCGAACAGCTGCTTCGACGCATCCAAACTGGAGGGGCTAGAATGTGATGAAATTTCGCCAAAATGTGCTCAAATTTGTAATAAAATGCAGCAAAACCATGTCAGATGCAATAAAACCATGTCGAAGTGTGCTAAAATTGCAGTAAAATGTGCTAAAATCATGATAAAATGCAGCAAAACCATGCCAAATACAATAAAATCATGTCAAAATGTGGTAAAATTGCAACAAAATGTGATGAAATGGGTAACGCCTCCCACAGCAGCTCCTTAGCGGCTTCGCCATTGCCGGCAGATTCGACGCTCCGTTCGGACGCTACGCCTACGGTATTTGGCGGAGTGGGTGCGTTCTCTGGCTGATGGCAGGACCGTCGCGCTTCCGGCTCGCATTTCGTTTCGTCTTCGCAGGAGGGTGATCGTTCCGAGTACTCGTTGAGCGCTTGCCACGCTTGGGACAATAAGAAAGCGGTAGCCTTGTCGATAATGGGGTGCTTCCTCGGCAGCTGGCTTGGACGCAGCTTCCGCACGATGGGGCGGCGATCGACGTCGACGCCGTCGCAGAAACCCACCTCCGAATGTGATTGACCATGGCTGTGCCGCTGCTGATGCTGCCCGACGTGAAGAAGGTCGACGACATTGGAGCTCTGCATCGAGAGCTCAGATTGCGACCCTTCGAAGAGCGGGAGAGGGAAAGGTTCATCGCAAATCGATGTCGGTGGGGTTGCCTCTGACAGAACTGGATCGATGCCAAAATCGAATGGTGTGATTGCTTGCAAACTCGGAGAGAGTGGAGCTTCCGACATTTCTAAGACTTCGTCTTTTTCCTTTCGCGCGTCGTGCGAGTTTTGTGGAGTGGCAGTCTTTCAAAGAGGCAGCGCTGTCTTCTAGGCAGCCGCCCTCAAAACGGAGCCTCAGCCATTCAGCGCGCGTACGGGGCGGTAACAAAAGAAGCGCAAAGATGGGTACACTTAAGGGGCCGTCACTCATCTGCTCTGTGTTTTTTTCGCCCGCCCTCAGGCGGGCGACACCATACGAGAGCTCGGCGTGCGTGCGTGCGTCCGTGCGTGCGTGCGTGCGTGCGTCACGCTCTCAGATCTCGGCGTTGGAAAGTCGTAGAGAGACGATCTTGGGCTCTACGGATAGGTCTCGACTCACTGATCATTAGTCATAACTGGTGTCGAGACACAAAAATTTGAATTTCGCGAGTTACAGTAACCTGAAGGTCGAAAACGCAAAACGGCTCTAACTCACTCGTCTTACGTCGTAGAGTGGCAATTGACACGTCAGATGAAAGCTCTCGACGCGTCCATTCACGTGGCAGTAAAAATGTTCCAAATTACGCAAACACGCAAGTAGTGGTATGGTATTGGGCGGGACCCCCCTCGGTATACGGTAGGTCGGGGTTACGGTAGCCGGCCCAACCTATGCTTTATCCGGCAGACGTTGCTCGAAAATTTTTTTTCGAGCAAAAGCGTTGCGGTGGGCGGTCGGGTATCGAACCGGCGACCGTCTGCATGGGAGCCCAACGCACTACCTACTAGGCCACAAGCCCGTTTGTTGCCAAGTCTGAAAAGGCGCCTATATCGAGTTGTCGACCCTATGTGTAAGCATGGCACCATCGCTGCCAGCCGGCCGGCACACCCACGGCCTTGCCGACCGTACGCCACACAACCACTGCCCACTGCTATTCCTCGGGAATTTCATCGGTCATTTCCTCGGCAATAACCATGTTGTATATCAGGTGGCTGTCAGTAACTTAGAACGAAATGGGGAATCGCGGGGTAGACAATGTGCGTGAAAGACCAGAAACGCGCATGTAACTATCCGAGTTGCTTCGCTTCATTCCATTCGGGCGGTTGCCGTTCGAGGGCGGCACTTCTTCCAAGTGAGGCTGCCGCTTGTGTCGGATGTAGCAGACGGCCCCTCCTCCAAAGCCGAGGGCGCACAGAAGAATGGTAAGCACTATGCCGAACAGTGTAGCAGTAGCCTTTCGCGAACGGTCGATCGGAGAAGCTCCAGTCACAGGCGTGGAAGTGCTGCTGCACTGTACACCGAGTGAGTAGATGACTTTTGCTGTTACGTTTCTGCCACATCGAAGTAGGCTGCAGACGGTCGTACTGTGAGCACCTATAAAACTGCTCATATTGCGAAGTACAGTTTAATAAGAGTTGAAGGTCTCAAAACTACCGCGGGCGTTGACGATTGTAGTTTCAGCGGGTTGGAAGGCCGCACACGAGACGAAGCCGACGCGACCGACGAGCGTCACTTCATTGAATCCGGCCGTGGTGGCAACTCCATTCACGTCGACGCACATCAAAGTCCGACCGCCGCTGTACCAACTGCATCGGCATTTCCGACACAAACTGTCTCCTCCGACATTGCTAATTACGAGAAGTAATAGAAGACGATTCCAAATCATTTTGCTTGATGTGCCACTCTTATTTGTCTGTGTGACCTCTCCCTTCCTACAGAACGTTTTGTGGGTGGGTGAATGCGCGGGCTCAAGCGGCTAAGGTGCGAAAGCAAGACAGCACTTTGAATACACCCCTCTCTCTCTCTCCCTCTTTCTCTCTTACGGCGGCGTCTCGACACATGCGAACGTTGGATTGGATACATATGGAAATATCGGCGAACGAGCGGCATTCACGCGAATACATATCGGAATAAGGCGTAGGCACGATGGCGAAACATAATAATATCTGAATTCACGAGAGATTATGGAGTAGCCACGAATTTATGCGAATGCAAACGCACACCAAAACGCAGATCTTCTCGTTGAACATGTTGATCACCAGCACGCGCTAGACCGTAACCTCCCTAACTCTGCTTGCGACGCGTTACGGTACTCGAGCTCGAGGGATCGGCGCCGCTACTCTGGGAAACGAAGATGGGTGGCAAGTGCGAATAGTTGCCCTGGACCTGCCCCATTTCGAAAGTTTCGTTGTCGGAGCCGCTGCTATGGCTGTCGATGGAGAACAAGTTCTGCGACAGTCTGTGGTGGTGGTTGTGGTGGCGCCGACAGCAGCAGCAGCAGAAGCGGGAGACGAAGCGGCCGAGTCGCGAGTCCCAGAACCAGCGGCGCCACCAGTAGTCGGCGGCACACAGAAGGAAGATGAAGACGACGACGACGCCGGCGGCGCCCACAAAGTAGGCCCAGTGCAGGCCGGCCCGCTCCTCAAACGACGGTGGCGATTCGCTCGAAGATGTCGAAGTAGAAGACGACGACGACGACTGTGGAACCGGCTGCGGTGGCAGATGACAGCTCTACAACACCACTCTGTCCACAAGGAGTCAAGAGAACCTATAAGTCGAGTCGAATTCTCACCAGGCCCGGATCGGTCAGGGCGACGGCGCGCAGGCCGCACTTGAGCAGGTCGCACACCTTCGAAGGGGGCGAACTGTGGCGCAAATCGGCCCAAGCGACCACTCGGGCGGCGGCAGTGGCATTGGCGCAGACGACCGTATGAATGGTCGAGTTGACGATGACCAGACGTCGGAATCGGCCGCCGCCCACGGTCAGGTTCAGGCTCTGGGCATCCAGACAGGAAGCGGTGCGGTAGGAACACACGCAGCCGGCGAAACACTGGCGCTGCTGAGCCGGGCGGGCGAAAGCGACGGCGGCGAAGGCGAAGAGGAAGAAGGCGACCGCAATCGACGACACAGAAGCCATTTTCCAAGATGCCGGGAGCTTCTCTATCACTCTCAGAAATAACTCAAGACAAGGGGACAACTGAGGAAGGATGAACTACGTCACCGGGAGGAGTGGGACTCGACGAGACGAGAGGGAGCGTGGGAAATTCACCCTTCCCACCGTGCGCAGCCAATCAGCGTGCGCCAACCACCCCTCCCTCCCACCACACCGTGGGAACGCGCGCGCATACGCATACAACAGGGCAGGAGGGAGGGGTGCATGGACGGTTAGGTGCACACGCACCAGAGCAAGCAGAGTTAGGTAGGTAAGTACTCACACTACTGTTCATCATCAATCGTCGTCGTCCTCGCTGACGTCGCTCCTATTGCCGTCCTGGCGTGGCAGCGCGTGAGGATGGGACTGGTGCGCCGGCGGCGCCTGCCAGTAATAGTAGTAGAAATGATTCGTGACCGAAGTGGGACCTGGAGCAGGGGAAGCGATGGGGACGGCCGGCGGCGTGTCCGGAAAAGCGTGGTTCTGGAAGGCGCGCACGCACTAAATCCATTTACTATAGCCGCAAGCCGGTAAATGCGCGTACCAACACGCGCCTGACTCCTCCGTAGAAGAGCCAGGTGGAGACGGCGACCAGGAAGACCACGAAGAGCCACACCGCCACCAATAGCAACACGTTGACCAAGTGGCCAATGGCCAGCTGCGCCAGTTGACCGACCAAATTGAAGCCAAACACCGCTTGCGGTGGAATAGCGAGAGCAGTGGGCGTAGTGGGGGTAGAGGCCAGTTCGCAATTATTTTGCACACAAAAGTCGTCCATGTTGTTGTTGTAGTATTTATAGTATTTGTAGTATTTGCAGTTGTAGTATTTGTCGTATTTGAAATATTTGCAGTCTTCTATCCCTCGCAAGACTCGATTCAACTCGTTTCACAACACGGGACGGTACAGTACATGGCTGGACAATCGAAAGCGTATCGTTACGGGACGCGCTCAATTCAAAAGTGCGTGAGTACATATCCGGACCATATGCGTTACGCGTGTCGAGTCAGTAATCGGAAGCATCGAAGGTCGGATCATATTTCTCCAGTAGCATGAATTTACGCTTGATGCTCTCATCGAGCTTTGCCAGCTGCTCTCTCACCTCGGTAGCGTCTATGGCGTTGTTGAAGCCGTTGCAGCTGAACTGGACCTCCAGCAGACGCAGGCGCTCGGGCATCAGGCGAATTCGCAGCTCATCAGACAGCTCCCGGCAGAAGCCCTCGACGTCCTCCTTGTCAACGTCGATGTCGTCGTCGTCGTCGCTGCTGGGACTGTAGTCGTCGTCGCCGTCGTCGTGGCCGTCATGCACGATGAAGTCCCGATCCGACTGTGTTTCCTCTTCTGAAATGTCAAAGTTTATTTTAATTTAATTTAATTTAATTTAATTTAATTTTACTTTATTTTATTTTATTTTATTATTATTTTATTTTACTTTATTTTATTTTATTTTGTTTTGTTTGATATGCGTGTGCTAGTGAATAACAAAACAAGTGGGTGAATGGTACGAACCTTCTTCTTCTTCTTCTTCGTCGCCGTCGTCGTCGTCCTCGCCGTTGTGGTCGTCGTCGTGGTCGTCGTCGCCGATGCCACCGTCGCTGCCGCTGTGGATGTCGTCGTTGCCGTTGTCGCGGACGCCGTCGTCGCCGTCGTTGTGGCCGTCGCCCATGTCGTTGTTGTCGTCAGCGTCGTTGTTGCAGCTGCCATCAGTGCCGTTGTCGTTGAACTCGGCCTTGGCCTCTTCGATCGCGTCGAGCAGTCGGTCGCGCTGTCGAATGAAGGAGCTCTTGATTCTGCAGAAGCCTCCTCTCTTTCCGGACACACTCTTCAGAATGGCCCGGGTGTTCTTGTTGAAGTGCTTAAACTTGGACTCTAGAGCGAGAACATGCTCCAGGGAGTAGGCCTTCTTCAGCAGCACGTCTCGCATCTTCATCTTCGGTATCGTTTAGGGAGAGACAAAGTTTTAGGGACTAATTGAGGCGTGCGTATTTCAGAAGCTCGCGGAGACAACTAATGGCGTAGTGGTCGTCTTCATCCTCGGTCGTCGTTTTCGTCGGTTATTTCCTCGGACAGCAGACGCGCCTCCTGTTTTCATCGGACGGCGCGCGCTCCTTCTGTCTTCCTCGGCAAGTGCAGAGTAGGCATACAGTAGCATTACTAGCCTATGGTTATGTTGACTGAACTGGACATCATCTTCCTGCGCTGCTTTGCACATTGTTGTGAAATCCTGTTGTACGAAGCCGAGACAAACGCCTGCGATTTCTGCTCCCAAGAATTTCCGTTGCCGACCGGACACGACTGCTGTGTTCTGCCCAAGTTTCTCTTTCGCCGTACTGTTTTGAAGGAGCTGCTGAAGATTTGCCCCGAAGCTCACATCATCGAAGTCTTTGCCTCGTCCGTCGATCGCTACAGCTTCGTCACTCCTGGAGACGTCGCCCGCTTCTTCAGTGAAAGTCCCTTCCGCCGGCTTCGCGACGACTTCGCTTTCCTAGAGGGAGCGATTGAGCGGCTCTACCCCGACGACCAATCAGCGCAGAGCGGCGGCGGCGACGGATGGGCGGTGCTTGACGACCGCTGGCTGCCGCCCCATCCGATATAGAATCACTTCCCTCTCAGCTCCTTCTCCTGTGCGTTACCCATTCATCTGGCTGATCAATTTTTCCCCGAATACCGATGACAATGATCTCAGTTGGAGCCTTTCACATCCACGTGAGCGTGAGGGAGGTGGTGCGCATCAAGACGACAAAGCCATCCGCCAAAAAGGCCGGAGACAGACAGGGCCTTACCCTTTGCCCCATCTCCATCAAGGTCGCGGCCCAGCAGTGCAAGAATTTCACCGAGGTGGTGCAGCAGCGGCTCGATGAGAGCGTCGCCAGCCAACAGCCCTTCGACGAAGTCGAATACCGTAAGGTGGTCGACAACGTCTTCTACCCGCTTCGCCTAGCACAGAGCCACGCGTTGGGAACGCCCAAGAAGGGAGAAACGTGGCGGCGAGTCGCCGCCCCTCAAGGACTGCCAAGCCCGAATCCTGACTTGGTGGTGCGACTGAAGCACTACCTCGACAACGGTCGAGCAAAGTTCGCCGGCTTGAAGGTGAGTGTCTGTACTACTTGTTCTTTGTGTTGTACTGGTGTTTAAAACGGACTACACAAGTCAGTGAATGACTGAGCTGTCGGGACTATTCACTCTTAACTTTGCTGCATGAACGGTCAAGAAATGATTGAGTTACATCAAATTGACTGAAACGATAGAATAAAGAATTAAAATACTTATACAGCTGGGCATTCTCACGGACACCGCCCTGCTCGCCATGGGGGTCCCCATCCCAGAGCCCGACGTCATTCCCCTTGCCCGCGTCTGGAAGCAGATCGGGCGTTTAGCCACCCAGTGGACCGCCGTGGACGGTCCGCTCACCTCCCAAGCCCTACACCAGCGGTGGACGGCCTTGGTGGCAGAGAAACAACAGCGCCACCACAACTTGCTGGAGGACTTGCAGGAGACGTACGACGAGGCCTCCTTCGCCTGGGGAGGCGCGTACTTGGACTACCCGGACCCGGCGCTGCCACAGTCGACGACCAAGTGGAGCGCCCTGAAGGTGCTCCTGCTCCAGGGCTTCCGCGGCCCGTTCCGCGACCTCGACGTCAAGGAGGTGACGCTGATCGCCGCCTATCTGCCCCAGCTGTGGGCGTTCGCGCAGCAGCGCGCCAAGAACACTCGACACGTCGACAAACTACTGTCCATGTTTGCGGCCACCGTCCAGATGGCTGCCAGCAGCCGACGATCGGCCACTGACTGGCACGCTGACAATCAAGCCAGCATGCAAATCGAAGACATGCTCACCAGAGAAGATTAAGCGCGTGAGTCTACAGCAGCTGCTCTTTCGTGTTCCAATTACAGTTCGTTCTCATAGAAACTACCGTCCACAACGTTACCACTCGAATCTGCCATTTTGTAGCGGGGAGGGTGGGAGGGGGCATTTCTGAAGTGTCAGCCTAAATTATCAGTTGAAAGTGCAAATAGTGGTAGGGTACCATACCCTTCTGTCCAAGGTAGAAGCGGAAGCGCATGTGCTTCGAGTGGCAACGTTTTGACCGTTTGACTGCGGTGCCGCTGTATGTTCTGCAATCGACTGTTTAGCGTCAGGTTCTTCATGAAGTTCGGGTGTATTCTTTCGCTCACTGTTCTCTTCATGAGTTCCTCTTGAGTCGCTGTAGCGTACATACCTTCACTACGTGTTTTTGAAATGATCGCTCGGAGTTCCTCTTGAGTCGCTGTAGCGTGCATACCTGGATCCGTGCCGAGAGCACAAATTTCGTTCACTGCGTGTTTTCGAAATGATCGCTCGTGCTCAGTCGTCAGTGCTCATCGCGCACTTCCTTTTGCTGTCGTGTGAGTTGCGCACGTCATATTGTACCTGCGTATCGTGTCGCATTGCGAGATGCGAGGATCAGCATGCGTTGAAGGGACGAATGGAATCGCACCGCACTGTAAGGAACAAAGTAAAGCAAAAGAAGTTTGGTCTTTGCGAACACCAGTTCATGTCTTTGGATCACGACTCAAACACCAAAGAAGTCTCAATCCATTGTGTTCCCCAACGTGTAAGTCACACTTGAGCACAGCAGGATTCACACGCATTAAGATCAAAGAAGAGTCGTCTTCCTCGCGGAAGGTTGTAAAGTCGCAGAAGCCGTGACGCAATAGGTGGTCTGTTGTGCAATCGTAGATACTAATCGACTAGGTTGTAAATGACACGACCGTCTGCATGCGCGCTGTGACCGCACTGACAGGCGGCGACTTTCCTCGGACAACAGACGGCTGTTTTCGTCGGACAACAGACGCTGACTTTCCTCGGACAACAGACGTTGACTTTCCTCGGACAACAGACGTGTCTGGGAAGAAAAGACTCTTGATTGATGGAAGGCGACGTTGACGCAAACGCAACGACGACGAAACTTTGCACCAGAGACAGAGAAACACTTAGTCGCCACTCATTAGTCATACGATTTCAAAACACTTAGTCGGCACTCATTTAGTCACAGAATTCCAAAACAGTCATGGCTGATCATGATCTCAGTACCCTGCTAAACTACGTGTTGAATGACGCCAGTGAGGAGTCGTTTTTCAGCGAGCCCTACCGCCAGCCCTTGGTCGTCACCCAAAGAACGTCCACGCCGGCTCCTGTGTACAACAGCTACAACCCCCAGCTCGACCTTGTTACACCCACGAAACCTGACGAGGTATGTACATCTCTTAAAATTTCAAGTTGACCTCAAAAGTGTCTGTCTGACTGAGAAAGTGAGTGACTACAATGAGCTACATGTCATTGCAGATTGGCTCGACCATCCAGCAGCAGCCCATCAGCACCACTGGACGCGTGATCCCATCGGCGTTGCAGTTCCCGTCGTCGGCTTTCGCAACTTCTACCGACTACGCCGGTCAGTCACACCCTGAGGACTTGCAGCAGTCTGTGGTCGGCGACAGCGACAACGGTGACAGCTTGAAAGATTGTGGAGACGACTTCTTCGCCACTGTCTTCCCGCAGTATCCACCAACAACAGGTCTCACTGCCGTCGTGCAGCCGTCGAGCATGCAGCACCCTCCACCGCCGTCGCCGACTTTGGAGAACAATCAGCAAACGGAGAAGCAGCTGCCTGCCTGGTGGAATCCAGACTTCTCGCGACTGAGACAGGAGCAAGTGCAGCAGTGGGCCAACCACCCCAACACTCCTCTGACTAGGGACTGTGTCGTCTGTGGCCGTGTCGACATCCCGTGGGACGACTACAATCACGTCAAGAGCTGTTTCTACGGCAAGGGACAGTGTGCCGTACACGATGATGTCGCCTACGCCGTCTTCGCCACAGCCGACAAATTTGGAGCGACGGTCCAGAACAAGCTAGAGATCATCGACTATTTCAAGCAGTCTGTCAAAAATGGCCAGAGCTACAGTCGCAAGCGGGTGGAAGCGTATGAGAACAGTACGGGAAACTATCGAAGGAAGAGGAAGAGGAAACAGTGAGTGTGTTTGTGTGTGTGTCGCCGTTCAACTGCTTAAAGTGTGTCGTAATCCAGTCGTTTGAAGTGCGTGTCACCATCCAGTCGCTTGAAGTGCTTGTCACCATTCAATCGTTCGACTTGTTATGCGTCCAGTTTGTAATTTTGATCCACTAAGGTTTTTAACTCGTGCAGGTTTGCTGATTTTCCAATCAATGTGTGAATACTCAAGTTCGATTGCGAGCTCTGTCTCCAGCCAACGTGTGTGAAGTAATGTATGCACCAGCAGTTGTACGAATAATGTTACAGTTTCACGAACAAGTGTGTGACATGATAAACGGGATCGCCAAACAAGTGCGAGACCCGACAAACAGAATCGATTACGTGATCAGTTCGACTTGTTATCCTTGAACATACGGTAGAGACACCAGCTCAATGCCCACCCTTCCTTGTCAGTCATTTCCAAACCGATACCCACACAGCGATCGCCTTGGAAGCGTTTTAACTGCACGGACCACACACGATAGACGTCGTCAGCAGCCGTCACCCGACAAGTGCAAACTCTGGAAGTGTAACTGTTTCTACGAGCGTGTGAATAGCTTCGGATCTGTTGCTGCGAGCGTGTGAACAGCTTTAGAACTGTGTCTGCGAATGCTTGTCAGTCTACGAATGCTTGTCAGCCTACTCACATGCGTACACATATAAAACGTTTCAATTTCAAACAGTTTGAAAGTTGCGCACGCAAGCTTTGTGTTTGAACGTTTGAATTATACCAATGGTTGTACGAAACGTTTCATTTTCAAACAGTTGAAAGTTGCGCATTGCCGTTTCAAACAGCTGTACACGCATGGAGACACGACAGACAGGTTCGATCGCGCGATAGGTATCAGCAGGGCTTCTTCTGATCCTTAAACATGCGGTAAAGACACCAGCTCAAAGCCAAAGCCTCTTTGTCAGTCATTTCCAAACCGATACCTACACAGCGGTCGCCTTGGAAGCGTTTCAACTGCACGGACCACACACGATAGACGTCGTCCTTGCCCTTGCCGCCGCGCATCGTGACTTGCAGGCCGCTGTTAGCGATCGGCAGCGACAGACCGTAGGCGGAGCGCACAGGGAAGGCGGTGCCACAGCCTTGCTTCTCCCAAAGCTTGCTGGCGATGTCCAAAGGGTTGGTATCGGTCGCCACGTCGATGGCCGACTTGATCGAGTAGAGGAGGTTGCTCACGGTGACCGCCTCCTCCTTGGTTAGCTGCAGGCCGAACTGCTTCTTGTACAGGATGGGCTCGCCCTTGTCGGTCGTTACGCACAAACAGCCCATATGCGTTCGAATACCGTAGCGTAGAGTCTGAAATCAAAATGCTTAGTCATAACACAAGTACTGTATTCCTTGCTGAGCCTTCAATACCGTAATCGCCTACACAAACTGAAGCAGATGGATAGATCTAACCTGTAGCTTTCCGTCCTCGCATTGTCGAAGGTACAGGAGATCGCGAACTTGACGTTCTTCGCTGGGTGGTGGGTTGGAGAATGGAACGAGCTTGGTGAACGGGGCATTGATGCTGGAAGCCATTTCTTTCTTTCTTTCTTTCGACGATCGGCAACTCAGTTTTGGGTTGAAAAGGGAATGACTGACTCGAAGTGCGGCCGGCCGGTGGCGGCCCGATGAATTAGCCGAGGAAAAGCGCCGAGGAAAGTACCGGGGAAACCACCGAGGAAATTCCCGATGAAACGTCATGTTGGCGTGCGATTGCCTTTTACTCGAGCAGTTATGATCTGGTCTCTTTCTAACAAATACGACAGCAACTCTAGTTCGCCGTTGACTTTCACGAATATCCTGCCAGATTCGAGTGTTTGCTGGCTGAGCAGTGCCACCCACGTTTGTCTCTCAAACTTGGTGCTTTCCAAGCCTGCCAAGAACAACGCGACCCTCCAAGTGCTCTGCACCCTCACCAAAGGTCAGTCCCTGTTGTATAGTTTGTCTGTCCACTGTCGTCGTACCTAGGTACATATGTATTGTCATTCAGGGCGCTTTGTCGGTGGAGAGCGCATCCAGTCTCTTGGGTTTGTGAGTCTGACGGAAGGTAGGCGCACCATTTCCCTTCCACCCAACCGGCAGCTACAGGAAGCGGCTCCCTCCCATGTAGCCACTGTCCATCTGGTTCCAGTGGTTCCGTCCAACCCCATAGCATCTGACGCCGAAGTCTACCTGGACTTGGAGTTTGTCGAGATAGATGCGGTTCGTGGCCCCTCCCCATACCCAAGAAGCTGAACTGCTGGGCCCGTCTGAAGGCTTGCTCCAACTTCAACGCTCCCTGAAAGGCTTCACGATCGCCAGAAAGCCCCGGAAGCAGACGGCCCCTCGCAAACGGCCTACTGGGCCGAAGAAGACCAAGACCTGCAGACAAAGAAAACAGAACACAGGCGCCGGCAGCAAAAGGAAGCAGAAGCCAGCCGCCGGTGGTAAGCAGAAGAAGAAGCCGGTCGCCCGCAAGCAGAAGAAAGCGGCCGCCGTTCCCAAGCGCAAGCAAGCAAAGAAAACACCACAGACGAAGAAGAGGCAGAACCCGAAGAAGGCCAACTACTGAATCATGATCCCAAGGACCGTCTTTGACGACCGCTTCGACATATTCCAGAAGCCTGAACTCAACTCTGACATCTCTAAGACCATCAACCGGGTCTTCTTCCCTCTAACACGCCAGACTCAGCAGCACGTCTTCCGACTGCATGAGTCAGATGGCTTCCTTGACACGGCGTCACTGCAACTGGCGATTCGCGGCAAAGTCAGACGAGAAAGGGCGGACGGGACCTATGGCAACGTGCCGCCTCTTGTCAGAGGCCCTGTGGTGGTGGATGGGAAGCTTGTCGTTGTCAAAGAGGAGGCGCTTCAAGATGGCAAGAAAGTCAACATCTACAGCGAGCAGACCGTGCGAATCGAGAAGGAACAAGCCCTGCAGCACGCCCTGGTACCTGTCAACTACTTGGCTGCCGGTCTGTTCTCTGATGTGTCGCTCAAGCTGAACAACAGTCAGATTGACAACAGCTCTAGAGGCCTCTACTTCTTCCAGTCTCTCATCAACACTCTGCTCAGCGTCAAGAGTTACGAGGCAGCCGCCAATCTCGAGACAGCCTTGTGGGCTCCTGACGACCCCTCCACATTGGAAACCGAGACCCAACCATTCGCCAAGAATGAAGGCGCCACCGAGCGATTCTGGCGCAGCTCGGCCAACAAGACGCTGGAACTGTCGGCCCCACTCTTCATTGATGGACTGTCCAATATCAACGGAGCGAAATTGGTCCCACCACAGATCATCCCAGAGGTCACGCTGACCATGGCCAAGCCCTCCTTCTATCTCACAAGCATTGATGATGACAAAGGGATATTCGAAATTGAGACGATTTCTCTGACTGCCACCTACCACATCATGAACTCAAAGAGCATGTCGATCTACTCGGACCTGTTCCTGTCGAAGCCGTCGCGACTGGGCTTCCTTCAGGCCATAATGAACTGGGAGTTTGTCAAGGCGTCGAGCAGCGGCTACCGATTCACGCTGGAAAGCACAATGATGCCTCAGGGGTCTCTGCCTCACCTGGTAATCCTGACCTTCACAACGGCGAGCTCCTTCACTGGCGACTTCAAGCGGCATAGTGGCTGGCTTCGAGGAAACAACATCAAGTCAGTTGTCATTGACAAGCCAGACAGCCCTACAGTAACCCTCAAGGCTGAGAGCGATCTCACAGAGCTGTGGGTCTACACCATGCAGCAACTGGGTGTTGACTACTTCACCAAGGCCCTGCCCCTTCTGGCGCCGAAGCCCTACGCCGGCAACTTCTTTGCCTTGGCCATTGGCACGTCTCGTACGGGCGGCTCTGCGGACAGCCTTCCCATCTCCAACTCGACTCTCACCGTCACCTTCCAATTCAAGGTATGTACACCTTTTACGCACGTTGTGCCTATGTACATACGTATATGCATTCATACGGTATTCCTCGGTAAGTTCTTCGGTAATTTGCTCGGGAATTTCATCGGACCATTTTCAGGCTGCTCTGCCCGAGGACCTCATATTGGTGCAGTCGGCGTTGTGTCCCCGTCATTTGGTGCCGAACCCCCACTCGACTAACGTCGAGCTGGTTTGATGGACGAGGGAGATCGACAACTCCGGACCGAGTTCTTCGCTTCCCCTGCGCGTGTGACTCTCATCGCCCCGAGCGGTAGTGGCAAGTCCGTCTGGATTGCACGCTACCTGTCCCACTACGCCTGCACCTTTGCGTCCGCCCACCTGTTTCATACCATACCGTCACCCTGTTATCTAGAGTGGGCTGCAAAGTATCCCAACTTGTACATAGAGGAGCGGACGCCCAGCGAGTTTCTGGATTACTTGTCGGGTGAAGGCGTCGACTCTCCTCCTCCCAAACGTCTCTGCATCTTCGAGGACTACCTGACGACGAAGGTGCAGACGGACCCTCGCCTCTTGGAGTTCTACACCGGCTCGGCCAACCACTACAATCTAACAGTCCTGTGCTCAGCCCAACTTCTCTTCGACAGCCGATCGCAGTTTAGAAAAATACTGCTCAACTCTACCGTTCTGGTCCTGTGGTCGTCCGCTCGCGATCGCACGCAGCTGCGCACCCTGACCCGTCAGGCTGTGCCCGACGCCGACCATCGCTTCCTGGAGCACGCCTTGGCGCTTACCAACAAGGACACCTCCTCCAGGCACCAGCAGCCCATCTGCCTGCAGCTGAGCAACTCCTTCTTCGACAACAGACTGCGAGTGGTCAGCGGCTTGTTGGAGGACGAGTCCCTGGTGGTCTACCAAGCTACACGTCGCCGGCGCTGATGCCCTTGCCCGGATACCTGCAGGATTCTCTGGTCGACTTGCGGAGGGTGGTCAAGAACGGCTACCGTATTGGCAGCAGCGACAGCAGGGAGGACCGATTCCTAGAGCTTTACCCTCTGACAGAAGCCCGGGTGAAATCGCTGTGCGACTTGGCGCACAACAGCCTCTACAACCCGACCATCAAGCTCTGCTACGCCGCCAGGGAGGCGTTGAAGACGCACAGGGAGGACTACATCAAGTTGGCCGATCCCAAGGTCTCTCTGGCCAGTAAGACGCGCCTGATAAAGAAGAGAGGCCACAAGTTTGGGTACACCTTGGCCAAGTTCATGCTGCTCCATGTCAACTGCGTCGACAGCCAAGGCCATGCGCCTCATACCAGTCGACCTGTACAACAAACTGCTGAAGATTCACACGAGTAACATCGCCACCAACAACAACTTGGAAAGCAGCCACAAGTCGCCGCGATCGTCGCCTTCTCCGACGCCTCCACCACAGACGGAAGGCGCAACGATGACTGTCGACGACGGCGCCACTGACGACGACGACAAAGCCGAGCGGCAGGAATCGATCGACAGCATTGTGCAGCTGATGCCAAAGAACAATCGCCGCAAGGCACGAGCCATTCTCGAGTTGGGCAACATCCCCTTCCAAAGAAAGTCGCTGCGCGTCATCTATACAGGTAACCAAGTCGGGTCACACATACTGGACTTGTTGCGCTTCGTTCTGTCGCCTCCGTTCATTCAAAGGAAGTTGAAACATCCCGCCGACCTCAGAGACTTCTTGGATTTGTTGGAGAGTAAGCCGTCGATACCGAAAAGTTTCTACAGTGTCGTGAAGAAACCAAACAGTAAACAACCGCGAGTGGACTGGATAGCTCTGTACTGAATTGTCGTCGCTCGTTTATGCGTTGTGTGACGTTCGTACCGCATCTGTATAATCTCTGGCGCGTGTAACATAAAACCGAATGTACATGTGTGTTGTCAAGACAAAACAACGACTGGTAGCACTCAAACGAATGTGACTACTGTAGCACTGACGGCGCAAGACATATGCAGCCATCTCCCTTCCCTCCCTTCCATCCCTCCAACAGAAGGGCGCGCACAGTTAGCGCACACAGATGCGATATAAGTGGCGCCTGCTGTCCCGAGGAAAGACCGAGGAATACGCCGAGCAAAATCCCGATGAAAAGCAGAAGTGACGTAGGGTCTACGCACGCATAGTCATTCGGCTCTATTGCAGTAACGATGAAACGAATTTCAACTGGCCAAAACCCAGGTACTAGTGGGACTGGCAACAACGCTCCTTCTTCTATCAACGGTCGGCCTCTCTCACTGCCATCGCAGTCTTCTCCATCTGCTGACGACGACGGGCCGCCCTCGCTGCTGTCTCAGAGTCAAGCCTCCTCGTCTGCTGATGGGGATGGGCCGCCCTCGCTGCTGCCGCAGAGCAGCGCTTCCGAGTCTGACGAAGATGGAGACGACGACGACACAGCGTCGCCACCGCAGTTGGAGCCACAGCGAAAGAAGCGTCGTTATCGAAACCCGATTGGCGATTATGGTAACTTGCCGCCACCCGATCCCGCCTCTCCTCCAGCCGACTTGAATCAGAATTATGGCGACGTCCACGCCGAAGTGATTCGAGAGAACTGGGACATGATTCGCACGCAGCACATCAGAGGCCGTCAGCACGTCGAGTATTTCAATTGTCGTCTCCGTCATCGACGGAGAAGAGATCAAGCGACTGCTGATTGCCGCCTTCGACACCAAAACGGTCGTCTTCCGTTTCAACTTCTCAGTCGGGGTGTTGCTCACTCACAGCGAGACGGTTAGTGGTTTGGTTTTGATACAGTAAACAGGCTTATGCATGGTACGTTTGCGACAGCAACGCCAAGCCAGAATATTCCATCCAGACTGTCATATGGTTTTGCATGCTGTTCGTGCAGGAGACCCTGTATATATCCACAGCCATTGGTGTGTCAGAGCAGTAAGAGTATGCACGCTTGTCGTTAGAGCTAACTGTCTTTCTTTTGGCAGAATGAGGTCCGCTACTTCTGGTCGTCGGCTGGTGGGAACAGTGCTTTCTTCCACAAACCGGAAATGGTTGCCGCGAGAGACGACTATGGGCGCATTCTCGACATGATCGACGGAAAGGATCTAATTTCCCATTCGATGATAATGAGGCCGGATACAAAATGGTACTTTACTAGAGCCATTAACCTGCGAATCAAGGTGTTCCCAATGGCCGACCACGGTCTCATAGGGGCGGTCGGTGCGTCGCTGGTGCCCGACTACATCAAGAGGTCGAACACCGTCATGACGCTGCTGTCCACTACGAATGGGAAACCTTTTCAACGCCCAGACTGCTTCTTCAGGTTGGTGTCTTGCGATTTTCTAGATCGATTGCAGAAGCTCCTGCACCATCCTTGTATGCATGGCCAGCGATCAATCTGTCTGAATGTGAGACTGCAAATCGTCTTAATCTCGGTGTTGATTGCAGAGGTTCCTGCACGATTCCTTATTACCAATGCATCCTTGAATGTACGTCTGTCAGTCCGCCTGTCAGTTTGAATGGTTTGAATCCAAGCTTGTTGATTACCATGCATAATATTGACAACCATTCAGGTGTCTCGCCACCTTCCTCAACAACTTCAAGATTCCGTCTCGACCTCAAACAGAGTTCAACAAACTCAAGCAGCAGTATGCCAACCGCACGGCTATGGACGAGGATTGGGATGGTTCAGTAACTCTGGACGAATTGGGATCTTTGGAAATCATCTTCAACGTTCGTATCAGCGTATACTCTGCCAAGCAAGGCGCCGACGGCACCGTCACCGGCCAGCTCTGCATTCGTACGCGCCTGCGCACTGCTGTCAATGGGCACATGCACCTGCTACTGTGTCGGAAGAAGAACAAGGACATTTCTGGCCACTTCTGCCTCATCAAGAACGTCCGTTCGCTGCTCAACAACTACGCCTGCCACAAGTGCAAAGCTTACACCTCCAGATTCGTCCATAATTGGCTGAAACATGTCAGGCTATGTGACGGGACCACGGAGCCCAAACCCAGGTTTCCCAACTTGCTGCGCTACCAGTGCCCCCAGTCGCTGTTCGACACGCTGGCCAGGTGCGGGATCGACGTCGACGACGACCACAGGATCTGCACGCGCTTCGCAGTCTTCGACCTGGAGGCGATGCAGGTCACAGACAACTTGCCGAAGGAGACGGCGAGCAACACCTTCGTCAACAGGCAGGAGGCCTTCTGCTTCAGTGTCAACAGCACAGTGGAAGGCTTTGACGAACCTGTGTGCCGTTTGGCCGACAACGGCGAGCAACTGGTCAAGAGCCTGCTTGACTACTTGCTAGAGATCGGCGCCGCCCTCCAGGAACTGGAGAAGGCCAGACTCAAACCCATCTTCGACCAACTGAACAGTACAATCTCCACGTTCGAACAAGCAGAGAAGGCGGAAGCGGCCAAAGGCGCCGATTCCAAAGGCGCCGACGTCGCAGTTGTCGAAGACGTCGCGATGGACAGGGTGCAGGTGATTTGGATTCCACACCTTGGTGCGGTCGAAGCAGTCGAACACGTACGCCTTCTTACTGTTCAGGCAGAAGAGGAGGCAATGACGACTGGGGCGACTGAACGTGCCCAAGGTAACGACCACTTCGAACGTGTCGTTGTCGCTGCAGACGGACGTGTGATGGCGCGCGGCCAAGACAGGCTCCGACCTCTGTTGGAGGGGCGGGTGCTGCCCACGCAGGTAGACGAGTAGACCAAACAGAAGACAGCTGGCAACAGTAGACGGCACGATGAACTTCCGCCGGTGCGTTTGGAAGAACAGCTTCGACTGCACGATTGTATTCTCACAGAAACGCATTGTGCCGACGAAATTGACAAATGATCGAATTTCTTCGTTGTCCCACATACTAACGCATTTACCGAGGAAATGACCGATGAAATTCCCGAGGAATAGCAGTGGGCAGTGGTTGTGTGGCGTACGGTCGGCAAGGCCGTGGGTGTGCCGGCCGGCTGGCAGTGATGGTGCCATGCTTACACATAGGGTCGACAACTCGATATAGGCGCCTTTTCAGACTTGGCAACAAACGGGCTTGTGGCCTAGTAGGTAGTGCGTCGGGCTCCCATGCAGACGGTCGCCGGTTCGATACCCGACCGCCCACCGCTACGCTTTTGCTCGAAAAAAAATTTCGAGCGACGTCTGCCGGATAAAGCATAGGTTGGGCCGGCTACCGTAACCCCGACCTACCGTATACCGAGGGGGGTCCCGCCCAATACCATACCACTACTCACGCACCGCTGAAAACGCCATTATCGGGATTTTGACGCTTAGATCGCTCTAACTCGCTCAACTTGCGTCGTAGAGAGATGATCTCGAGCTTTTTGGATAGCTCCCGACTCACTGATCGTTTGTTCTCCAATCGGTCGAAATTCAAAAGTTTGAATTTTGCGCGTTACAGTAACTCGAAGGTGCAAAAGCACAAAACGGTTCTAACTCGCTCGTCTTACATCGTAGAGCGGCAATCGACACGCCAGGTGAAAGCTCTAGACGTGCTCTTTCACGCGGCTGCAAAACTTTGTCCAATTACGCAAACACGCACCGCTGAAACGCCATTATCGGGATTTTGACGCTTAGATCGCTCTAACTCGCTCAACTTGCGTCGTAGAGAGACGATCTCGAGCTTTTTGGACAGCTCCCGACTCACTGATCCTTTGTTCTCTCATTGGTGGAAATTCAAAGATTGGAATTTCGGGAGTTACAGTAACTAGAAGGTGCAAAAGCACAAACGGCTCTAACTCGCTCGTCTTACGTCGTAGAGTGCCAATCGACACGCCAGGTGAAAGCTCTCGACGTGTTCTTTCACGCGGCTACACAACTTTGTTCAATTACGCAAACACGCACGGCATAAAACGCCATTATCGCGATTTTAACGCTAAGATCGCTCTTTGCTACATGCAGAAGTGCGACACGGTTTGATTGCTCGTAGTGCGCTCTTTTGTGCTCTGTCAATTGTTTGCCAACACTTTTACAAGTTTTTGTAACTTTTTTAAAAGCGTTGCTTGAAAGAGGGATGTTCTTGCTCTAAAAGCCAAATCGCGGGAGAAATCAATATTGCTAATGCAATACCCTCTTGCGAAGCGGGGGCTCATGAAGCGGAGCATGCGGGCGATGAACTCTCGCACTCTCTGCAGAAAGAACGCAACTCTTTGCAATGTCAGTCAAAATACAAACTCAACTTTTTAATACCGGAGCTTGT
>JASAMZ010012239.1:0-20792 GCA_030248115.1 Linhomoeus sp. GSCO2_2
GTAAGGTGGTTTTGCAACTGAATCACCAGAAACTGTGCACAGGCCAAGACTGCGACGACAAGGCCAAGCACGCGCCGATCCGCACATTTCTTCTCTGGCATGGGAGGATATGGCAAGTCTGTGTTGATTGACGCCATCGCTGACTGCGTCCGTGTGATGCACTCGGAGGAGGACGAGACGCACGAAGTTGTCGCACTGGCAGCGCCCACGGGTCTGGCGGCCCACGAATCTTGGAGCGCAGACGCTGCACAGCTTCCTAACGCTGCCCGTCCAGCACACGAGGCGGTCGAAGCACGCGAAGTACTTCAGTCTCCCAGCTGAGAAGGTGAAAATGTTGCGCAAACAACTGAAGCACCTGAAACTGA
Source organism: Linhomoeus sp. GSCO2_2 (assembly GCA_030248115.1). Taxonomy (NCBI): domain Eukaryota; kingdom Metazoa; phylum Nematoda; class Chromadorea; order Monhysterida; family Linhomoeidae; genus Linhomoeus; species Linhomoeus sp. GSCO2_2. The sequence goes on from JASAMZ010012239.1 coordinate 366, forward strand.
TAGTGATCGACGAGATCTCGTTCGTATAGAGCGTGACGCTAATGACCATTCACCGCCGACTCTGCGAACTCAAAGGAGATGAGCTCACTGAGCTCTGGCAGAATGAATATCATCGTCTGTGGAGATCTTCTCCAACTGAAGCCAGTGAATGGAAACTTTCCGTTCTGCCCGCTCAGTACTCAGGAGGGCAAGGAGGTGTTTGGAAGGCTGTCACTTGGACTGAACCTGTGGGACGAGTTCTCCTACAGCGAGCTGCTGCAGAATATGCGCCAGTCGAAGGATGAGGACCTATGGTGCCTTGCTGAGCAGAGTCCCGCATTAGGCGTTCCCACGAGAGAAGACTTGGAACTGTTGAGAAAGCAGGTCGTGATACCTGAAACAGAGAGGAACAAGCTACAGAAGGCGGCAGAGTATTACGTCAATCAGATTGATTGCAAAGGAGTCTGCCTGCTGCCAATGGTTGAGCATGTGGTCGAATTCAACAAAGCCGTGATACAACTGAAGGGCCTGACCACGGTGAAGATCCCAGCAGTTGACACGGGGCACACCCAAGCGGCCACGAAAGGTCCCAGGAAGCGAGGCCAGCGACAGAAGCTGAAGACCTCGGACACCGCTGGACTGGAGAGCCAACTACTGTTGGCTACTTGGGTGGGATTGGGACCGGAGTTGCGCCAAGAGAATTGTTTCACTCAAGCTATGTTATGGCACTATGATACCATGTAGGACTTTGCCTAATGCATTAATAACTGCACAAGCCTCGGCCACGGTGCACTCGCGCATCGCATCTTAAACGTTTTGTGTTCAAGCTGTCTTTCGTCTTCAGACTACTGTATGTGACACACACTTTTTTGGAGCCGATCTCCGACTCGGAAAAATTGTTTGCCGTCGATTCTTACGCCGACCTTCTTTGCGTCGAAAAGACGCCTTGAATAGAATAGAGACATCATCGGCATGCGGAAAGAAAGAGGTTTTTCACCACTCGCCGAAACGTCGGGATCGCCATATAGCGCTGCAATGGAAGCGAACATCAGTGGAGAAAAAGACCGCTGGGCCACATTCGGGTGACGCCACCGGTTTTAAAGACGGCCGCCGCCTCCCATTCCTGCGCCCGCTCTTCTTCCGTCTCCCTTCCACTGCGAAAGTGGCAGGGATGGCGGGCTCTTGCACAATAGGGAGGGTGGCTGCAGAAGAGTTTCTTTTGCGTGTCTACGGTTGCGATGTATTATGGGCAGGCGCATCCGATGCACTTAATTTGCGCGAAGAAGGGGGGGGGGCGGGGGTTGCGAGGGAGAGAGTGAGACGGGAATGAGAGAGGGTGACTCGCGTCTGTCTGTCTGCAACAAGGGACGATGGAAGGCGGTAATGAAGTCCGGCCCGCCGCCGCACCCATAATACAGTCTTAAGGAGGGAGGGAGGGGGAGGAAGGCGGCAATTTCTTCCCCTCGACCGCTTTCGCGTGCCAGTGACCTACTCGCGCAGCTGATCTCCTCCTGCACGTCGCGCGTCTCCTGTCGCTGCACACGTGCACGCTTCTATACCACACAGTCCCAATTTACCTCCGGCCGGCTTGCCGCGCAGCCCTCACGCCGATCATGCAATTGGCCTTGAAGAAAGGGCGACGGAGGGCCAGCGAAGAAGAAGAAGGGCAATTATTCGCCGACGACGACGTCTGCTAGTAGCCCCAAGGCTGGCACGTGTCCCGCCCGAGTTGTGCAACAGTGGACGACGGCCCTCTCTCTATCCCCTCTCGGCGGCCTCCTTTTGCGGTTGTTTGGAAGCCGTTTATCTCCTCCTATCCCCTCCCAATCCCCCGGCTGCGGCCCATAAGAAAGTGTCGGCGCGCGGCCTTGGCATCATTGATAGTGGGACGGGGGACAATCGCTCATGGACCGTCGTCGCCGCCGCCGCCGCCGTCGTCCTAACTAGGACGCCCTCGAGGCTCATTGCGATTTCGAGCGAGCGGCCGATTGTTTGGCGCCGTTTACGCCGAATCGGCTCGTCCGTCTTCCTCTTCTTCTTCGTGTACTCGGTCATTTTGGCGGAGTCCGATGATCGACATTAGTGGCGCAGTAGCTGCCGACGCGCGAATCGGGAAGAAGAAGAAGAAACTTTTTACGACCGGTGATTAGAGAGTGAGCGGTGCTGTCGACAGCGCCATGCGGCGCGGACGCTTTCCCGGCCTACTGATAGGCCCCTCGACCAGTTACCATTTGCCAACGCGTCTCCTGAGGGCGCTGCTCCGAACGTTCCTTTGCCAGTTTCCGCTTCACTGCTGGATTGTTTTCATTTGGATTTCTGTGAGTTCGATGATTAATTTATAACAATTGAGTTGCGGTTACACTAAACAATACGGTTACAGTAAACAACAATAAGCACACCAGAAGTTTTATAATCCCAAGATTTCCATTTTAGTTATCCTGTCTTCATTCCGCCGACGCCGTTGCCATTGACAATGACATAATGGGTGAGTTAACGACTCAGTTCTGCATAGGCTTTCAAAGCCCACATGCCTACCTGTGTTACGACATCAAATTCCTACTAATAGTCTTAGCTTGTCAACCACACCTTGGGGAGGTGTTTCAGCTGTAGACTTTGTTTCAACGGAACGGACTCTATGTATATCACGCCTGAATGACTGACCGGCCCAATGTACTAACATGTGCTCACAAAACGAGAGGTCACATGTGAAGCGAACAGTGCCCGAAAATGAGGAGCATCTTATTAGCATCATTGAACTACCGAACTGCTTTGCAATGAAGTGTAACAAATGTTCGTTAAACTTCTTTATTTCCTTCTTGATTTCTTTTTCGAATTGTGCTTTAAGTACAAATTTGCTGCAATTCTTTAGCCAAAACGGTCCGTAATCAACTTTCTACGGAAATCCCAGGTCATTCATACAGTGTCTGTAACTGCATTGTATGTAGGTGAGCCGGAGATCGAGTGTCTGGACGAGGAGATCCGCTTCTGGGTGAAGACGCGCAAGATGTTCGCCGGTCGCATCTACGCCAAAGGGAAGTCCGAGTATCCGGGCTGCCTGAAGGCCGACTACGCCGCCCAGAGGACCCAGAAGCCCCACTTCGACCTGAGATTCGGAGCCTGCGGAATGAGAAGTCTCAGATCGGTGGGCGGCGGTTAAACTTGTATAATGCGGGGTTGAATGAGAACGCTTAGATCTCGCGACGAGCCTCAACTTGGATTGTGCTGAGGCGTTGGCACAGTCGTGGAGATCAGTCAGAAGGAGGCGATTAGTGTGCGATCATAGGAGCGGGAGATGTCCTTCAAACGATTCTGGAAATGCAACTCTCTGCAGCGATCAAAACCACTAATATCCTTACTTCCACCCATTGGCAGACGGACCCCAGAGGAATGTACTACGGGATTACAATGGTGGTCAGCTTCCATCCACTGTTTATCACCAAAGTGGATCAGGCCTTCCACGTCAAGTGCTTCTTCGAGGAAGCCAACAAGGGACTGACTGCTGAGCTGGGCGTCAGGTGCAGTAATCATAGAATTTTGTACGATTGCATACATGAAAATTCGCGTGCCCATTCTGTCTTCTTTTCCAAATTGGCTCTTAATACTCATCGACGTCCTTTACAGCATGATCCCCACCACGGAAGTGCAGGCGAAGCACAGTATACCCGGCTGCTCCTACAGTATCCACCGGTCGACGATTCGAGATTTGGACGCAGGCGGCACGGCTGGACCTGCCATTCAGTTCGCACGCGTGGGAGACAAAGTGCTCCACCGATGGCACTGCGACGACCGTGAGTGGCCAAGCGATTCACGACGCGGGCTTGAACTGAAGTGCTGTAATGAAACTAGTTATTCTGTGTTCAGCGATGTTCGGCATTCTCATCAACAACTGCTACGTGACCGACGGCAGCAACAAGAGGGCGGACGTCGTCGACAACAGAGGGTACTGCGCCAACGTACTACCGTTCCGTCTGTTGTGTGGCCCACCGTAACACATTCATAACAATTCTATACTTTTGGCGACTGCTATCACAGTCGTATTCATCCCCCAGATTCCCCATCCACGATTCGGAAGTTCTAAGCCAAATCAATGCAGGTGTCCAGTGGATCCCATTCTAATCACCGGGATACGGTATTCCGCGGACATGATGACCGCCTACGCGGAGTCGCACGTCTTCAAGTTCGCCGACCGACCAGGCGTCTGGTTCTTCTGCAAGATCCAGATGTGCATGAAAGCTGCCGGCATGTGTCGCGGAATCACGGTGAGAAAGCGAGCAGCTAAGACGCCGATCTGCTTTGCCAGCGCTGCACGTTTTGCCACTGCTGTACGCTATCCTCTGTCACAAAACCGAGTACTAAACTGTAGTAAGACCGCTGACGGCCTTCCGTTGATATTCAGTTGTCTATCCGCTCTTTTCTTCGAATGGACGTCAGAGGGAGTACCGTACTCACTACTCAAACATTTCAGCCCCCGACCTGCGCCAGTGTTGGTCCCGGACCAGGTCCCGGGCCGGTGACCGGGCCATACACCCAGGCCCCACCAACCCAACCTTATGGCGGCGGGGGCGGTGGATTTGGAGGAGGAGGTGGAGGTCAATCATTTACCCCGTTCGGGCCGCCGTTCCCCTCGACCAATTTCGGCTCCGGTCCCTTCGGCTCGCTTGCCGTGGATGAAAATGTGAGCGGTGTCCATTCTAAAATGCGCTCCCAACGGGCGCGTACACGAACGTTAGAAGTTTGAGGAGAGCATCGCGGTCCGCAACAGTTGCATTTGACGCTATTTGCGCCAAGTAGAAACTTGCACCAAATCCTGTTCTATACGGCAATGCCGTCACATGAAACCAAAATTCAGACGAAGGAGGTGACGGTGGCCTTCGACGCGCAGGAGACGCGCGACCAGTTTGTGCCCATGGCCAGCAACTCCTTCGGTACCACCGCCGCCGAGGTGCCCTTCCGCTTCGAGCGCTTCGACACCCCTGGAGTGACGGTTGACAAAACGCCTTCCGGCCCCACTGAGAGATTCGAGCAGATCCGGACGCTGCCGCCGCCGCCGCCGTCGACCGATGACTTTGGGCACGACTTCGGACACCAGGGCAACGGCCTGGATCCCTTTGCGAATGGCCACGAAGAGAGGGATCCGTTCGGCGGCTCCCATAGCGATGGTCAAGATCCCTTCGGGGTGACGGACGACGACCCCTTCGCCAACGGCCACAACCCCTTCGCCGACCCCAACGGCGGCGGCCCCTCAGAGCCGACGAATAACTTCGACAAGTTCCTCAGCCAGCTGCCGGACGACATCGGAATCGACGACCTCCAGAGAGTGTTCCTGGACCAGACAGACAAGAGGTTCCTCAAGAACCGACTCAGGAACATGATGAAGGCGGCCGGAAAGAAGGGCAAACAGAGGAAGGAGGGCAGACCACAACAACGACAGCAAAGGCCGAGTGGAAGGGCGCGGGGATCAGTCACCAAGGTAATAGATTTGGCACTTGAACGTACTTGGCAACGTACTTGTTGTCTATGCAAGATACAAAAGGTCTTTGGACTTCTTCCTGTCACTTTCATGAGTCGCAACCTGTAGATTGCGGTGGCGCGCTCCGGAAAGACTGGCATAAACATCGGCCAGTGTCTTGCTTTGCTTTGTATAAACTCTTGACAGAAGGGATGTTTGCGCAAAGCCAGCTACCAGAGTTTGTGTCCAATGCTCACTTTAGGCGGACGAAGGCTCCAACGGCGGCTGGATGCCCATCAGTCCGAAGCGCAGTCTGCCGGCCAAGTGGGCCAACATGAAGTCGGGCGACCGACTGCACTCCTTCGAGGTGACCTGGGCGCCGGAGCGCAATCTCGCCGATCAGCCCATCGAGTCTGACGAAGACGACAACGCCGTGGCCGATAGTCTTGTGGAGAGGGACAGTGGAGATGATGATGATGACGACGACGGAGAGCCGGAGATCGCCGGCCAGCTGATCGTCTTCGACTTGGACGAGGACCCTCCCAGCTACATGAAGCTGTCCGCCCAGACGGTGGACGAAGGTGGGCTAGACGGTGCCTTGGGCCTTCGAACAAGTTGAGCCCACCTCCAAGCCTAAGCCTGAGACTGAGCTGCAACCTAGTATGCCGTAAATTCTCCAATAAGCGCCGCTCACCCATCTCTACTTCAACGTCACGCCTTTCATGGCCACGATTAGGAGGGGCGCTTGCTGAAAGATTTTGGGTAGTGTCCAAATCAAACACCTACTATTCTATGACGTCATCTCCCTTCAGACGGCCTGTTCTCCGAGGAGACCTTCAACGTGACGGCGCCCATTGGTCGGACGCCGGCGCCCTCCAGCTGCGTCATCTCCCCAGGGGGTCTGACGAAGCTCGTGAGCGCACTTGTGGGGCTGCTGGCGCTCTTTCTCTTCTCCACCTGCTTCCTCTGCATGCGCCAGAGGAGGGCGGCGCCCCCGCGAAAGGGCGCGCGTCACCACCACCACTTCGAGTCCGGTTCAAAGGACGTCCCCTACGATCGCTACCCGCAGGAGAAGAGGAGGGAGCGGTCCAGACACCAACAACAACAGCCGCACAGGGACAGGAGATGAGAGGAGAGGAGAGTACTGTATTTGCGGCGTTTGGAAACGATTGCGCGAAAATTGACTATAATGACGAATTCTATATGACGATTCGCTGCGTTAGTTATAACTCAAGTAGGGTATGTGGTCCGCTGCTGGTACTACTCCGTGATCTGTGTGTTTAGCCCCTTTCGCCAGGCGACATTCGCGAATGTGTTTAGAGTGTTCCAATTGTGTTCGCTTTCGTACGCACCATTTCTTGAGTACATGGGGACCGGAGCCTGAAAGAACGTTTGTTGCAAAAGTGCGTACACATAAGTTCGACTCGGGTTTGAATGCGGCCGGCGGCACCTGAATGACAAACATAAAATCTTGCGGCGCCGTCGCCGTCGTCTGCTGCCGTCACGTGGGCGCTGCGCAAATACCCAACAATCTTCCAATTGCTCCCGCCGAAGGTCAAGCGCGAAAAACTCGCCCCTCCGCAGCCTAAGAAGGCGACCCGTCCTCTGTCTGGCTGCTCATTTGCGCGTCAAGGATTTCGCGACTCACGGCAACAGCCATCGCCCAACAGAGAGATAGAATCGGAGAGATAGAGCGACCCCGGCCGTTGTCGTATTCCCTGTTACTGAGAATATGTCTCTGGCCGAAGCATTTTGGTAGAGAGTAACACTTCACAAAACCGGTTGACTTTGCTTCTGTCGTCACCCACAACTGAAATTCAACTAAACCAGCAAAGAAACTTAGATGGAAATGGCTCAGTCAATCAAAATTTCCTTGCTCGTTCTTGCCTCTGTCTGTTTTGAGCGAGCTATGTCTTCATTCGATGCCTTAGAACTTCGAAACTTCGTCGCCAATCGACCTGGACTGTGTACGTCTGCATACCTTCTCGCGACGTGAGTCATTTCAGTCAACTTCGAAGTTGCACAGGCGCGGAAAACAGCCGGTTGCTAAGGTCAACTGTCGACTGCGGCAAGTGCGACGCGTCGCGGGGAGAACTCTGTCTGAGCACTTCAGATGGGGAGACAATTTGCACACGAGGTGAGCTGTGCTCAGTGTTGGAGGTTTGACTGGCTGTCTACCACCCCCGATATGGAATTCATTGCAGTGCCAGACGTCTGCCTGAGACAGTTCCACAAGCAGCTGGGAAGGCTGGCATCGTCAAAGCCTCGTCTTCGCGTGAAGCGTCAGAGTGGTCGGGGCTTTGTTCCCGTCGCCGTCCAGCCCTCTGGCTACGCGCCGGGAGCAGGAGGGAGGTTCCAGCCAGTTCCACTAGGCTCATTTGTCCCGTTATTTGGAAGGCCCCAAACGCGACCACCACTGCCCCCACCGACCAGGCCACCTCTCCTCACAAGAGGAAACACAGTCGGCACTCGGCCGCCCCAAGTAACCGCCCTCATCCCAAGAATACCGATCACGGTAAGCACTGTCGGCAAAATAATATATTGGCCATCCTATGAATTCCAACTGACTTTACACCCTGGCGTCACGTCAGCCTAAGTGTACAGTATGTACATTGTAATTCAAGTGGTACTGTACTTCCAGCAAGTAGGCAAGAGATTATATGCAGGCAGCCAGCCGTCCAAATTGTCCCGACAAACACCCCAACTGCGTGAGATGGGCAAGCACGGGTGAGTGCGAGCGCAATCCCTTTTGGATGAGACCGAACTGCCAAGCCTCCTGCGCTTCTTGTGGAGCCACCGTTGACAACGTCGGTGGACGGCCCGCGAAGCAAGGTAGCTTGTCTGTAGTACAAAGTTACCGTAATACTCGGTACATAAACACGATAGTGGGAACTAGCAATCTCGTCGTGAAGGCACTAACATTGTGTACTGTACATTCTGCGGTATAGTGTACGTGTATATGCTTGGCGTCCAACTTGACTACTTTTCGCCAGACTGCGCCGACACAAGGCTCCTGTGCGGCTTCTGGGCTTCCGTCAACGAGTGCGACAGGAACAAGGCCTGGATGAGTCTCAACTGCCCCCTCAGCTGCGCCGTTTGCTAGAAACTTGACTACCGGCATACTGTAGGTAGAGTGCAAATACATAGGTACCTGGCTGGGGTACGTACCGGGTGTCCCAAAAGTCCAGCCCCCCATCCACAGCACGCTGTATAAATTCTAGCGCAGTCGTACTTGCACACATGGTAGCCTATAGTGTTTGCAACTCGGATGCAAAAATTCAGCACTCTATCTCAACCCACGCGCAAGTGCGTGCGCGAAACTTAAAATTACTCAAATTTAACGACCTCGTCGCCTTTGGCTGGCTACAGCTCGCGAACGGGACGACAATTGGTAGCTGCCAAGATGTCATTTGAAAGAGAACACAATGAGCTTTAAAATGACAAGAACGACTTTTGTACTTAGCTTTCACCATTATTGCGCAGTGAGCAGTCAAATTCTGTCGGCCAGTTTTGCTTCTGCTGGCAGCGGCCCTCTTCTCCATGGAGGTGGGCTTCAGCAGGACGAGGAGCAGCGGCGACCGATTTTACGTTTCGCGCCCGCATTTGCGCGTGGGTTGAGATAGAGTGCCGAATTTTGGCACCCGAGTTGCAAACACTATAGGCTACCATGTGTGCAAGTATGACTTCGCTAGCCTTTATACAGCGTGCTGTGGATGGGGGGCTGGACTTTTGGGACACCCGGTAGTGTACTTTCGTAAATGTAGGGACCACGGTACGTTGCGCTGTTATAGCACATACATAGTCGTGTTACAAATTGTTGCTGGGTACATACATATGTAGCACGAATTCGTCGATAATTGTCTATGAAATAAATGTACTTCTGCGGGTTTTGAAGCGGTAATTGCTAGCGGACCGTTGTGTGGTTCTAATAAAAGTACGCAATCGCTGCCTGGACCAGTGTGAATCGTGTGTGTGTATGTAACAGAAGAAGAAGGATTGCCTGACGAGCCCCCATCACGCCAGCCTAGCTAGTCCGCCTGCCATGTTGCCATAACGACACCCGGCACAATGGCCAGTCTTGGAGACTGCGCCGCGCAGCGTGTGCCCAATAGCTAAACAGAGGTCGCACAATGTGAAGTGAGTGAGGCGCACTTCGTGAAGTGCAGAGGTTGCCAAACAAAGCGGCAGCAAGTTGCAAAGGAATGGCGGCAGCCGACGGGAGCAAAGCGATCGCCAGCCGCGGGGCCAGTCTCGAAAAGCAGTGGGCCAGTCTCGACGTCTTCAGCCACTCGCACTCGGGCAGATTGGGACTGGGAACTCGTGAGTATAGTTACAGTCCACCTGTAGTATTCGTGATGATACAGTAGTACTCTCTGCTTCTTCCAGAGAAGGACTTCGAAAGAGCGCTCAGTTTGAGAGAGGGTTCCAGTGAAGACGAAGACGACGGGGACGAGATGACGAGGTTCGTCGCGCCATTTTGCAGCTACAGTACTCGGTAGCAGTCACTGCTTAGCCTGCAATTGTCGTAGTCTCGAATTCACAGCGAGCCAAATGTGTGTATCAACGTATATGTATGTACCATAATGCGAGTCAGCAGAATCCTTTGCCAACGGCACAGACTTGGCCGTCCGTTCATGATCGTATAGCCCGCACCCGCTTGAGCGCAACAGAATTTAAATTGCAGAAACTTCACCATTCCGGAGCTGCCTTCAGGCCGGGTGATGCGCCTGAAGTTGAGGAGCACCTGGGGAGATCCCTTCTACGTGGGGTTGAACGGCGTCGAGGTCTTCTGCTCGGACGGCTCGCAAGCGGCCGTGGCTGAGGTGGAGAAGTATTTCAAATGGCTAAAGTTATGCAATTATCAAGAATAAAAGTTGTCAAGTTAACCCTCCTTGTATTCAAGGCCAGTTTCACGTGTGACGTCGATTGCGAAGAGGCCGCTTCGCAAGTGCCCGAGTGCTCCCGAGTGGAGAACCTGCTCGACGGCAACTACAAGACGAGGGACGCCACGCGTCTTTGGATGGCCCCCGTCAGCGCCTACCCCAAGCTGCCCGTTACCGTAACCCTGACCTTCGCCGAGGACCAACAGATCGCCATGATCCGAGTCTGGGTGAGAGTGTTGAGTAGTAGATTGGGCAATAGCGTAAGACCAATGAGCCATGTCTCACTCAGAACTACAACAAGTCGCGCGTGCACGCGTCCAGAGGCGTCCGACTGCTGGAGATCACGCTGGACGACCGCCCCGTGTTCAAGGGCGAGATTTCGAAGGCGGACGGTGTCTGCGGAGGCGGTTCGAGAGGCTCCTATGATGTGCTTCCCACTTGATTTTGCCACTCAAATGTATTGATTTCTTTTAAATCCACCGTAGTCCTTCAGACGATCCTCTTCACGGTGGACGACGACATCCTGAACGAGATTTCTAAGCAGGATCGCTCCATCGTCGACACCCCAGACGTGGCCGAGCTCGAGGAGGAGGAAAGCATCCAAGTGACGGACAATCGCACAAAAGTGCGCAAGTCGTCCGCCAGGCCCACCACAGGTGGTGGAGGCCTGCAGAGGCAGCGGCTGGAGTTCACTGAGGAGGTGAGGGTGGACGACGAGGCAGGGAGCGCGCCGCCTGCCAAAGAAAGGCAAGCAGCAGCGCAGAACTTCGTGTCCTTCGAGCGGGACTCGGAGACGCAGCACGAGGTCTACTGCGAGGGCGACTTCGTCGTCGTCAAGGGAAAGTGTGAGTCAACGTGCTTGCTTAGGCCGCGGAGCTTTTCGCCGTTTTATGATAACCGCACTCTTCCAGCCTTCACATTCGAGTTCACTGAGAACTGGGGCAGCCCTGACTTCATTGGGTTGACGGGCTTTCAGCTGCTGGGCAGAGGCGGCCGGCCGTTAGAGCTCAAGGACCAGCAACTGCGATCGAATAGGCCAACTCACATTGAGCGGTGCGTTTAGCATGTGCAAATGAGCAAATTCACGCCGCTTCTGAATCCGACAAACTCCAACTCAAAGTTCAGTCTCAACAACGGAAGGAACTTGAGCACACGCCCAGAAGACATGTTTCTCACGACACTGGAGAAGTTCAACCCCCTGCGGGTGACGGTCACTTTCGCCGAGACCCTGGAGCTCGTCGGCATCGCCATCTGGAACTACAACGCCTCCTCAGAGCTCAGCTACTGCGGTGGGTTGCAAATTCGCATTTCATAATAGCGGCCATTTGTATTTCGAATGCGTTGTACCTATAGCTCGAGATCAAGTGATATTTCGTAATAGCTAGTAATCTGATTGTGAATCCGCTGCAGGCGTGAAGTCGTTGAACGTCTACGTCAACGGCAAGTCTCTGCACAAAGGCGTGCTGGTGCGCAAGGCGACGGGCCAGCTCTACTTCGACTTCGTCCAGGACGTCTTCTTCGACTTCGACGCCGACCTGCCCATTGGAGGGCCTCCCCCGCCGCTCACCGGCTGCCTCTGCGGATGTAATGTCGTTTTGAATCTGTTCTCGTAACAATTTCCTTTATTTAGAACGCGGCAGACTACAACTTTGACAAAGCGCCGTAGACCAAATTGACAATATTCTCATCTTGAATGCGGCAAAACTTTTCTGTTGCCTGACGTCTGTGCATGGGGAGGGGGGGGGGGGGGGGCGGGTGAGGAGACTGACGACATTGGGGGTGCGGGTGGGAGTGAGGGGAGGGGAGAGGGGGGGGGGGGGGAGTCCCTATGCCCACAATGCCTGGACCGACCATGAATAGTCACGGTGCCTGCCTCCGTACATTTACACACTGTTGCTATCCATTTCAGTCATCTACCAACTGCAGCTGCTGTCCACCTGGGAGGACGAGTTCTACATCGGGTTGAACGGCGTCGAGCTGTTCGACCGGGCCGGCAAACTCCTGGAGCTGGGAATGCACAGTGGGCTGTTTCGTCAAGAGTCTGGTTGCTGGACAGACGTCAGATGCTTCAATTGTCAGACCTGGCGGCCTACCCGGAGAGCGTCAACGTTTTGGCGAACGTGAGGGACGACCCCCGGAGCAGCTCCAAGCTCATCGACGGCGTCAACGACACCAAAGGTCCGGAGCACATGTGGCTGGCGCCTCTGCTGCCGCACGAAGTCGGTTGGACAGCTGTGATGAGTTTGTGTCTCGCTATCGAAGTTTCGAAGCCGATTCGCTTTTAGATCAACCGCATCTTCATCATATTCGACCAGCCGACCAGCGTGTCCAAAGTGCGAATCTGGAACTACCGAAAGACGCCCTGCAGAGGCGTCAGGGAAGTTTCGGTGTGTTCGCGCTGCTATCTGTAATACCCAAAGAGTCATTTCCGCAACTTCAGATTCTTCTGGACGACCTGATCGTGTACAGCGGCGAAGTGGAGCAGAGTTCAGAAGACGCCACCGGATGCCTTACGGTCGACTTTCAGAACGTGTTGTGAAGAATTGCGATAGACATGTTGGGTCGAGGGAATACAGAGTGTTAAGAACAGAGTGGCTTGGTTTGGTCCTGTGTCTTGTCTTCTCTAGTCTCAGAAAATGGTCACTAGATTGCTTGCGCACCTATGTACACCAAGATGAAAAGGTGCGATCCGTGCGAAAGCCATTCAATTCGCTCCAACCGGGCGCGTGCGTCATTGGTTAGCCTCTCTGGGGAACCACTAAGCCGCAAACTACAAACTTTCCGTCTGTGCGACCGTGACGCAAATGCTGGCTTTACATGCCAGCTGGGAACCACTTAACAAGTATATTATTATCCAAATTGGCTTTCCATATTCGCGTTTGCAAAGAACTAACCCGACCTCAAAGCAGAGAACCTGCCAGAACAAGAAACGGTAGCACAAAATACAAAATACATTGGACTATCGCGATTGCACTAAAACTAAAGATTGCAACAGTTCAAATACCGCAGATCAATGAAGCAATCACATCATGTTTGCTATACACAACTGTCACGCTGTTGTTGGTGTGAGTCTGTGTACTTCCGCAACTCCAGGGAAGCGGCGAAGCGAAACGGGACGCTGAGGCGACGACGGAGACGCGACACAACCGCAGAGGAAGTGGCAGCGGCGGCGGCAAGCGGCGGCGACGACGAGAATGGTGACAATGCAGTTCAGTTCAGTTTCAGTTCAGTGTCCAAGCGACTAGACGAAGTGTCCGCGTATCATTTGGCCGACATCATCTTGACGAACTCCTCGTAGTCGATCTGGCCGTCGCCGTCCACGTCCACCTCCCTAATCATCTCGTCCACTTCGTCCTCGCTGAACTGCATGCCCATGTGCACCATGAAGTAGCGGAACTCCTGCAAAGGACAAGGCATTGTTTGCTAATTTGTGGACGGGATCGCTGCGTCAAATAGTCTTCCGCGCAAAACGCGCGGAATTTCAAGTTTTCGCTTTAAATTACCGTAGCTACAGGTGACGCTGCTTGAAAGAGCGTGCTGCACGCCTTGCATTAGCGTAGCTGCTAGTGACGCCGCTTGAAAGAAGTCGTACTGTGCTTCAGCAACTACCAACCTCTTCCGAGCAATACTCGTGCAATGTCTGAGCTGTGCATTACAGTACCTTCTAATGACGCCGCTTGAAAGAACGCGTACTGTGCTTTAGCAGTTACCAACGTTCCATGCAAAACGCGCGCAATTTCAAGCTTGCGCTTTGCGTTACCCATACCTACTAGTGACGCCACTTGAAAGAAGACGTACATTGCTTTAGCAGTTACCCACCTGTGCAGTGATGACGCCGTTTCCATCCTTGTCGAAGACGCGAAAGGCCTCCCTGATCATCTCTGAGTCGGTCTCCTTCATCATGCGCTTCATCATGATGCAGAACTCGGGGAACTCTATCTGACCGTTGCCGTCGATGTCGACCTCGTTGATCATCTCGATCAGCTCCTGAAGGAAGTGGGAGTTATTTTTCACATGTTGTTGATATTGAAATGTCTGCAGAATGGGTTACGGCACCTGCTCAGTGGGATTCTGGCCGAGGGAACGCATGGCAATGCCCAACTCCTTTGTTGAGATCGTGCCGTTGCCTGAGGCGGTTAATCGAATTGCAGTATCACAGTTAGGTGAGTATTTACTGACTTCAATCCGAGACTCACCGTCTTTGTCAAAGAGCATGAACGCTTCGCGAAACTCGTCGACCTCCTGCAATTTGAGAAGCTTTGGCTAATGTTGATAACCGCAAGTGTGTACAACTGACACTTTCATTGCGTGGCAATTTCTCACCTCAGGTGTCAGTTGCTTGATTATGTCTTCGCTGAACTGCATATTGTTGGCCGGTGTGTTGTTAGAAGTGCCCGCTGGGGGATTGGAGGGATTCGTGACTACCGCTGAAGAAGACATGGTCGCCAGCAGCTGTCGCGACCGATCCGCAATTCACAGTTTGAGATTTCTGAATGTCAAGATAGGCGCTCAAACCCTCGTCTCTTCGTCAACTAAATGACGCCTATTTGAGCGTGTTTCACAAGAGTAGCCACCAAGGATTTTGACCAGTGACCGCGCAGCTCGAATCAATAGTGGAGAGTGGAGAGGGGGGGGGCAACTTGCTGTACCGGGTGTCCCATAAATCCAGCCCCCCCCCCCATCCACAGCAAGCTATAGAAAACTCTACGCAATGAAACTTACACAGATTAAAGACCAATGTCTTGGCACATCTGATACCAATTTTCAGCGTCATACACCCACTCACGCAGGAATTATGGCGCGAAACGCAATTTTGCTACTTTTAGTCGCGGCTGTTGGCCCTCGTGGAGGAGCTGGCGCGCCGTGATTTGACGTCGGCCGATCAAATTTGCTTTGATCGTTCGCATGCGTGCTATGAGACACAACTTTCGTTCCGAAACCGTTCGAAAGCTTGTTTTGTCCTCTTCAAAATGGTACAAGTCGCATCAAATTAGCTCCAGTGTAGCGAAAGTTGTAGCTCACAGAAGCCAGCGAGTCTTGAGAAATTGACCAATTTTCCGTTTTGCGAAACAATTCCCGCATGAGTGGGTGTGTGACGCTGAAAATTGGTATGAGATGTGCCAAGACATTGACCTTTAACCTGTGCAAGTTTCACTGCGTAGAGTTTTCTACAGCTTGCTGTGGATGGGGTGGCTGGATTTTTGGGACACCCGGTACAATTCCTGTGGAACAATGTACCTACGCCATAATGGAAGCGCGAAAGCGAATGCACCCGCTTCGACCGCACGGCAGGCGCGCCTTTCGCCATTCGAGTCTAGGATTACAGCCGGACAGACACACCCCCACTCTACTCTCTGGGATGGTTGCAAGGTCGTGACGAAGCAAGGCTCTCCGACGGAGATTCCTCCGAAAGGTATCGAGTCACAACAGAGTTCCCGCCTAGCAATTGGGAGACAGGCACTAGTGTACGCAGTTGTTAAGGTAAGAGACGGGGATAGGAGGAGGAATGTCTGGAGCATTACCGGCTTACTAAGTGGCAAAACCCGTGCTCGAAAATTGATTTAGATACACTTCCTTCCTAGTACATTTCTCCGACTTGTGAGGTCAAGTACGAAAGGAAATTGGGGGAGGAGATGGGGGAGGAAGCTCAATTATAACTAACTCCCCCTAGGGAACAGTACAGGGCGCATAGTGCACATTTGCTGTCAAAGGGACAGTCTGTTTTCTGACACGTCAAATGAACTGGCAGCATTGTCGATTCCTTCCAATTCTCACATCAACGGCGAGGAATGAGTGGCAGCTAAAGCTAGCGGTGAGTTCCGGAAAACGCCCCCCCCCCCCCTTCCAAACAGGAAATGCGTAAAGCAAAGCGCCAGAATTGCTTCGCTTTCGCCAGTGCACCCAAGCTCACCCAGTGGCAAATTACGTGCACTCCTATCGCTTCAGTCGGACACGGTGGAACTGCACAGCACGTACAGTATATAGTCACTTCGTCACGGTCAGAGGTTGCCGCCGATTGGAGGTTCACGGCCTTCCTTGTGGGCTGGTGACGGGGACAGACATACTGTAGAAGCTATCCAATTTACGTGCAATCTTCTCAGACCCAGATGAAATCAGAGAGGTCATGAACTGTATCAACAGTCAACACAACTGACAATACACGGTTGCAGTGGGATTCCAGACGCCGGAGAAAAGCATCGAAGACCACCTCCCAAATTATGGCGCCTCTTACACCCTCTGACAGAGCATACTCACATACCTACCTATATTTTGGAAAGTACGGTAGCGATGAATGGCAACTCTGGAGCGGAAGGGGAACAACAATTGGCACCGAAGGAATGTAGCGCCGTCAATCTTAGGAGGTGGTCGAGCGTCCAACTGGCCGCTGGCCGCTTCGCCAGAAGGCCGCGAGGGGAAGGAGGCTAATGGGCAGTTAGTGGGGGCCCTTATCGACCTTTGATTGACCTGACCAGCCGTGTCAGCCGCCGTCGTGCCAGCGAGCGCCCCCTTTATCTGGCGGAACACTCTGACCTTCCTAAACTATTATTGTCCGCCCCAGAACTGACGCCATTTTGGCCGACTTAGATAAAGTATGGGCCTTAAAACCTTAATGGCCTTCGGAAAATATGTCACCAAAGCACCTTTCCCCTTTCGGGCAAGCCCCAGATTGGGAGAAAGAGAGCAGTATGTTGCATTCTCGCCTGAGGTTATAAATCAAATTTCTTACAGTTCGAATAGCGTCAATACCGCCGTTTTGTTTCAGCGGAGATTTTGAACTGGCCACAGTAAAACATACAATGCCTGCCTGCGCTACCTGCAGGTAACCGCTTTGAATTAGGAAGGCAGCGTTTGACTGCCTACGTGTATACAACGTCACCGCCGGTTGTGAAATACGGCCCAGTGGGGTTGCCAAGAAGCGTGTGGAACGCCCCGAAAAATCCATCGGGCGTCCGGTCGTGGCTAGGGTGGAGAGGGGAATCGAAGTCAACAGCGTACCGAGCGAACGAACGGATTGTTTGGACAGACTCTCTTGCCTGGGAGCCGGGGATTAGGTGACTCGCACAGCCCGCTTAGAGCGGCCAAAGCCTTTGCTAATTCATAACCTTGCCACGCGCGAGCTAGTCCGCGGCTCAATTCTGGATATTACGGCCGCTAACAGCTATAGGGCTCAAATGGCTATCTCCCTCTCTCTCCACCGAGCCGCAGAAGCCTTTCAGTGGAATGAAAGTGCTCCTCTTCAGAACTAATTAGTGCGCGGCAACGGAAAGACAGAGGGTCGTCCCGCTCGGTTGCCTAGGTTGCCGCGAGGACAGGTAATCCGAGTATGTATGTCTGTCGAATGAGTGATCCCTCATACATCTGTACCACGGGAAGACAATGGTTCGTCCCCCAATTCGTACGTGCGCCCTATTACATGAACACCTCCATCAAAGTTGAGGGGCAGACAGTCAGATGACATCCTTCCACACATCAGCATCTTCAAAACATGTACATACACAACGCGAATACATTACAGTAAACCGACTCCGAATCCCATTAGTGTGAGACTCGGGACTCGTTTCACGGATAAACCAATAAGGGCTCCTTATCCACCCACGCGCGACAACTCGACAACGGAAACTTTTTGGGAGTTAAATTTCCCCAGAGAAGGAGGAAGTCCAGACGGGTTGAAAGATGCCCACGGCATTACTAGAATGGGAAACGGGAGGGGGAGGGAGCTATTGCCGCGGGCAGTGAGTGTAGGAGAGGAGCGCAATGATTGTAAAGTATTCTGGGGAAACGGCGCAGCTGATTTCTATTCGCGGAACAATAGCACACAGTCCAGAAATGGAAAGCGGCCGTCACGCGAGAGGTTTTCTACATAACACATTGCGGCCGAGCGCGTTCGCTGCTTATATTTGGGATGGAGAGAGAGGGAGGCGCAGGTGGAGCGGCGATTCGAGTGGCGGCGAACCGTTGCCTCGGTCGCTTTTCCGCCTCTGCTAATCAGATTTCTTCCAGCCGCTCTCTCAAGCCGACAGCCGCCGCCCGCCGCCGGCGCCTGAAATCTCGCGCCTTCACGCCTGGAACCGACATTGGTTCTGCTCTGGCGCTGGCAGCAATAGCGGCTCGGCGCAAAAGCTATTCCTACGACGCGCCTTGACGCGAGCGGCCGATTTACCGCTTCGCTTGATAGGGCAGGTGTGCAGTCTTGCGTCAACGCGCGCTTCAGGTGGGAAATCTCGTGAGAAGGAACGATTACCGTAGGGTAGACACAGAAGAAACCGGCCCAAAAAGACAAAGGGTGAAATGGAGAAGGGTGCAGCGTCATCCAAGCGTCTGTGGACTCACCATCATGTTGTCAGTGTCGGTGGCGAGCGCAGTCGAGGAGAAGCCGAGGATCCTTGTGTGGGAGGCGGAGAGCCCTCTTGAGACCTTCATCAAAGCCGCTTCTGTTGCAGCGACGCGGGAAAACGGCGCGGCGGAAAATCTCTCGGCTTAAAGCCAGGTGGGCTCAACGGGGAGGCTTCTCTCACCCAGAGCCTCAGTCCGGAAAGTCAAACACACTCACTTCGCGAATGGGCGACAGAAAGGGAAGGAGGGAAAGCACTTGACAATGAGAAGTGGAAGCGCAGAGGAGCAGAATGCCGCCAGAGGCCTAGCGCCCATTGTTCGCCGGCGCGCGAGCGAGCACTTTGTGGAAGCGCTATTTTCTACCGACCACATTTCACAACAACGGACTTGGCAAACTTCGCTTTCACAAGCCATTTCTCATTTCACTCTACTTTCTTCTGTCCTTTGTCGCCGAGGAATCTTTTCAAAAGGCCCATTCCCACTTCGCGCGCAGGCGTCTCTTCCCCTGAATCGACCTCGAGCACCCGAGAGGGGTCGAGCTCCGGGCAGAGCGTTGACAAATGGCCGCGGATGGCGCGTTTCAGACTGCACAGATGAGCCAGTCGACAGGGCTCGTCGCACTCCAAAGGCACCTCGGAGTTGTAGTACCTGACGTGAGATACGGTAATACCGTACCATAGGAAGGGAACACATATTATTAGCAATCGCACTTGAGAAACTTGTCGAAGAGAACTCGGTCTTCGCCCATCCTTTCCACAAGGTCGTGCCACTGTCCGGGGCTCAGGTCACGCAGCCCCAAGTCTTTCTATGTACAAACGTCACACCACAATTTTGAAATTGCACAGTGCACACGCAATTTCTTGGAGCGCACCCTAGCGCTGTACTCGAGGTGCCAAAGGGGCCGCTTGTTCTCATCTTTGTTGGCTTCATTGACGTCCAACACGTAGGTCTCAAAGTCCACGGCGCTCTGAAACTCCAAGTTAACTTTCGGTCGCCGTTCATTCCATACTTTCTTTCTAGCACAGACCCAAGTCGACTGCTCCCTATCCCCGTCGAATGTGTAGATTCTATAGGCGGGTTGTCGGCCGGAGATGGTGGTAGCACTCGGGGAGAGATGTGACACGGCCGTGGGCCTCTTGGAGGAGTCGAAGTCCTCGTAGAAGAGGTGGAACTCGTCGAAGTGCTCGTGACCGTGCAGCATGACGGCCACAGTGCTCTCGAATCTGGTGTTGGGAAGATAAAGGATTAGCTATTGAAGATGCAAATTTCTGCATTTCTACATTATGCGGCCAAGGAAGTCTATCGCCAGAATTCGTTTTCGAGCGCAAATTGGCTGTTTAGATGGCGTCGGCACCAACCCAGATGGATGGCCGATATTCGCAATGACCGTTTCGCATAGCGCCATAATTTGTGCCATTGTCTTGGCACGCCCATTTGAATTCGGTCAAGGCGTCCTATCAGTCCGTGTGTCGCACTATTGCCAACACCAGAGACTACAACAAAGACATGTGCAAGCAAACCTGTTCATGAGTCTGTAGAAGTGCTCTGCCCAACTGGTGAACATTCCCACTGCGTTGTGTCGCCAGCAAGTGCACCTTCTCCCCGGGCAGCCTCCGCCTTCAGCAGTTCACTTCGAAGCCAGGCCACTTCCTGATCGGGGTCCGTCCGATTCAGGTACAGGAATCTTCAATATGTGTGTGTACGAAGTCGTAAATTTCAACGAGTCGACGGCAACTCGGAGTGCAACTCACAGGTTGTCCATGTAGTTGTAGTTGGTGTTGA
>JASAMZ010012240.1:2500-10000 GCA_030248115.1 Linhomoeus sp. GSCO2_2
CCGCCATCGAACGGCTCCTAGCTGTCGGGGGTAACGAGGCGGAATCAAAGGAGATGGTCGATGTCGTTGTGATTCCTCTGCTGAGGTTGCGCCTACTGCGGCCGCCGGCTAGCAGTCTTCCAATCTCGCTTCTGTACCGGCTCGAGAACATGTAGTAGAGCGGAGTGTTGTAAGAGCAGCAGAAGCTGAAGATGACGTTGTTGACGTCGTTGAACAGCCAGCCCGTCTCCGTCACGAACAGGCGCTTGAGCGGAATCACACCAAAGTGCGACACCGTTTCGAGGCCCGTCAAGATGAAGGAGGACATGTAGCAGCCGACGAACACTGCGTGTGACAATGACAAGGTCTCGTACTGCGATGTTCGCTAGCTGGATTGGAACTGGGACCTTCGCAAGCTCACCAAGTACAACAGCCAGCATCATTTCGGCTGTGCGCTGCTCGCTGGTCTCGCTGGCGCGCAGCTCTCGGCGACGCCTGGCCGCGCGACGCAGAGCCGCCACCACCTGCAGCTGCAGGGTCACCATGACGGCCATTGGCAGGGCGATGACCGCCAGAGTGTTGGCTACCATCTCGTACCAGAGGAGGTAGTCCTTCTTCCCTCTCAGCTGGTTGTCTATCCCACCATGCTTGTCGACTCTGAAAGCACCACGGCTTAGCGCGCAGGAGAAAGAGCAGCGCTACCACCACTTTGATCCGGAAGCAGGCTGTCACCAACTTGTATTCCCAGAAGCGCACGGCGTTGAAGGTCAAGGCGCCACCGACCGCGAGCAGGCAAGCGACGAAGCTGCGCTTCCTGGTGCAGAGTAGGCGCACCTTGAGCGGCCAGCAGACCGCAAGCCAGCGCTCCACTGTCGTCAGGGTCAGGAGCCAGGCGCTGCCGCACTGCGCGCTTGCCGCCAGCGGGTAGGCGTAGATGACCAGTTGGAAGAATCCGATGGGCGGCTTGATGCCTAGCCAGTGGACCAGCGGACCGAAGGCGAAGACGGGCATGGCCAGCAGAGCCAGCGTCCCATCACAGAGGCTGAGCGCTGTCAAGTAGACGTTGATGGAGTTGTGCCGGAAGCGCCGACGCGTGAAGACGACCACGGAGAGCCCGTTGCCCAGCAGGCCGCACAGGCAGAGTATGGCCATCAAAAGGAGAGTGGCGATGGAGGCATAGCGGTACCAGAGACTTCGACCTAAGCCGGTGTCATTGGTCGCGTTGACGGCGTCCATCTTCTGGCGAGAGCGACGAGACGAGACGAAGAAGCTGGAATGGACCGACGACTGACGGAGTTCCGCGTTCCTCGCAAGAAAGTTCGCGCTGCTCCGAGGCGATAATTATTCCGGGCGCTCGTGCGAACTCGCCGGGATTGCTTTCATCAATGGCGTCTGAAAATCCCTCAGCTGCTACATCATGTAGAGTAATCTAGGTGCCATTGCACTATCGCAGCACACCAGTGAATTAGATAATGCCTTTGGCACCACACTCTTTGACGAACACAATTTGATGAAGCCTGGAGGGTGCTCCGCCAGACTGTTCCGGGAAGGCGAACCTACCCGTATCCAGCAGAAGGGGGCAGCTGATTCTTACCCCGACCTAAATAATTGCATGTCAAACGACGCTTCATTCGCCCCTCTGGGTTGTCACTAAGACAATTTCAAGACTTCGTAACGCGATTATTGCCTGCTAGACCCGACTAGAAAGGGTTGCGATCCACATGCAATGAACGGTACTTGAGTCACAAAAACTTCCTGTTTGTCCAGGTTTGAAAAATCTTCACAAACTGTTCGCAATTACATGGTCGACTCTTCTTTCTTCGCGTGCTAACGTCCACTTTTGCACAGTTGGAAAATGGCACACGAAGCGAGGGTTAGTCGGCCGAGCGTTGAACTAATGAACATTTCCTTTCTAACACAGCGCCGCAGAGAACAAGCTGTTTTAAAAAAGTTGAATTGTTTTATTAATACAGAGTGGTTTGTGAGTATTTTAAAGTGGAAGAGTAAAAGAGTGGATACTTTTGTAAAGTATTTCGAAGCCTTTCCGATATGACGCGCGGCCGCCCGGAGTCCACTATTCATGCGCTACTTCTGACACGCTGCTTTCTGAGCGGTTCTTGCAGGGCAACATTGGGATCGCCCGGGATTAATTTTTTGAGCAAGACACACGCATTTCTGAGCGGTTGTTGCAAGGCAACATTGGGATCGCTCGGGATTAATTTTTTTTAGCAGACAAAGTTGTTCGTAAGACAAGGATTTAAAAAAACAAAAGTATTTCTTTAGGAATGACCGAACAAAATTTCTACGCCAAGTGAAATAGCACGTCGAGACCTTGTAGTTGACCTATCGCACGCCGCCCTACAACGTAAGACGAGCGTGTTAGAGCCGTTTTGCGTTTTGGACGTTCGTATTACTGTAGCGCGCGCAATTCAAAGTTTTGAATTTCGACTCTTCTTAACGGAATTATCAGCGTGCCGAAACCTATTCAACGAACTCAAGATCGTCTCTCTATGACGGAAGACGAGAGAGTTAGATAAGTTTTGCGTTTTAAACCTTTGGGTTACTGTAGCTCCCGAAATTCAAACACTTGAGTTTCGACCAATAGACGAACAAGTGATCAGTGAGTCGAGAGCTATCCAACCAACCCAAGATCGTCTCCGTACGACGCACGATGAGCGAGTTAGAGCGATTTCTGCGTTAAAAACGCGATAATGTCGCTTTTCGTGTTGCGTGATTGCGTAATTAAGAAAACTTTTAATGCCAAACGAAAGCGCACGTCGAGACCTTTTAGTTGACCTATCGCGCGGCGCTCTACGACGTAAGACGAGCGAGTTAGAGCCGTTTTCAGTTTGAACATTCGGGTTACTGTAGCGCGCGTAATTCAAACTTTTGAATTTCGAAGTCTCTTAGCGACATTACCAGTGAGTCGAGACCTATCCATAAAGCCCAAGATCTCCTTCCTACGACTTTCCAACGCCGAGATCTGAGAGCGTGACGGACGGACGAACGGACGCACGCACGGACGATAAGCTCTCGTAGGGGTTCGCCCGGCTGAGGCCGGGCGAAAAAATCGACCGTCAGCGTGTCAGCTGTGGGCGACAAATTGAGGAAAGCTAACTTGAACGCAATTAACAGTGACGATCCCACAACTAACTATGATGGACATGACAAATGACAAATGGCAAATGACCATGACTACGACTGTACCTGCCTGCATGACAACCAAGCGTGGGTTGAAACCAGCCCCACAACACTCAGTGACGACGACTAATGATACAATAGGCCAATCGCGAGCGGCCGAGGGCAAATGACGAGACAGTCTATCCAACTATTCGGACAGCCATCGCTTGTCCACCGACTGGGTACTTATCGGCGCTGCTCGCGCATCACTGGCCGTGGGTGGGCGAGGCTAAATCGATTGTACATAGTGAGCTCCCGACTTCCTACGCACATCTCTTGACAACTTCAGGGCTTCAGGGCTTCAGGGCGTCAGGGCATCAAGGCTTGGCCATTAACAACAGGGGGCTGTTGTTAATTGGATGCTGAGATCGTGCCGGGCTTTGCGCTTGTTGCCACGTTCCATGTTCTTTCATCTGCTTGCGTCCCTTGTAACGGTGCGAATCGAAGATTACCATTGACGTTCACGATTCCCAATATATCTGGTTACTTCTCCATCTTTCATATCGCCCAGCCTCGACTGCCGGAAGCCCCGCGAGAGCTACAAGAAGAACCCCCCCCCCCCCCCCCCCCCCCCCCGCCCCCCAACACCCCACCCCCCTTTGGCCTCTCTAAAAGGGTAAAGGGCTGGGGGGGGGGGGGGCAAATTAAGATTAATTGCGGGTTTAGGCGACTGATTTGATTTGGCGCCGAGAGACTCCCCCCAACGTTATGTGTACCTTACCTACAGTACCTGTGCAGTAGATTAACAATGTTCAACAAAGGCAATCGGCAATTGGCAGCTTTCTGTTTGCCATCGCGAGAATCTGGAACGTCCTACCTAACTAGGGTAGGGTATATGCCGTTTGCAGTGTTTTACGTCGCTTCTCTGCGTTTCTAAATAGTGCCGACTTTCTATACCGTCTACCTACTGGCTAGGCTACTGCGGGGCAAACCGAGGTTGTGATAAACTTAACTACAGTCTGTAATCGCACCAGAAGTTCTTTGTTTTCCTAGTGTGCTCCATTCGCTCCGCGATTGGATTACGGTACTACCGGGTGTCCCATAAATCCAGCCCCCCCCCCATCCACAGCAAGCTATAGAAAACTCTACGCAATGAAACTTACCTACACATATTGAAGACCAATGTATTGGCACATCTGATACCAATTTTCAGCGTCATACACCCACTCACGCAGGAATTATGGCGCGAAACGCAAAATTAGTCGCGGCTGTTGGCCCTCGTGGAGGAGGCCGCCCAGCAGGAAGAGGATCTGGCCCGCCCTGATTTGGGGTCGGCCAATCGACTTTGCTTCGATCGCTCGCATGCGTGCTATGAGATACAATTTTCGTTCCAAAACCGTTCGAAAGCTTGTTTTGTCCTCTTCAAAATGGCACAAGTCGCATCAAATTAGCTCCAGTGTAGCGAAAGCTGCAGCTCACAGAAGCCAGCGAGTCTAGGGATTTTGACCAATCTTGCGTTTTGCGCTAGAATTCCCACATGGATAGGTGTATGACGCTGAAAATTGGTATAAGATGTGCCAAGACATTGACCTTTAACCTGTGCAAGTTTCACTGCGTAGAGTTTTCTACCGCTTGCTGTGGATGGGGGGGGGGGGGGGGGGGAGGTGGATTTTTGGGGCACCCGGTATATTGTATGTGCTGCGTCGGCTTGTCCAGAAAAAAAACTTTGAACTTGTTGTGGTACACAATTGGTCATTCGCGAGTGTTTGACGAATTTCTGCCTGTGTACATATAATACGATGCTCGTCACCAATAACATGCGGATGCTTGGCTCGCAAATTCGATTTCCTCTAACACCTATTTTGTATTGTTGATACTCGAGGTGCAACGACAACCCGACAGCGAGCGACGACCAATTGTAGTAGGTAGACTTTCACATAAATGCTGACGACGCCTGAACGGAGGTGAACACGCAGATTTTCCGGACACGGAGTAGCGACTGTAGCCAGAGCTACATATTTCAGACGCCTATGGCTTCCATACAGGTACAGTCCCGCCCGAAAATGGCCCTTAGACATTCACGTTACCACAGTGCGTGCAGCACAATCTTGTATGCAAACGCGTGCACGTGTCTCCTACATATCAAACTTTCGATGTTCGGCTGAAATTTGTCATGGTTGGCAACAGAATGGCGTCGCTACGCAATCCCCGAGCCATTATTAGCAGACAAAGGTGCCGATTTCTGGCTTCACACGATCCTTTCACTCGCGCGAATTTGCATGCGTAACGTAAGCGCGCACGCGTTTTCAGTGCGCAAGCCACGTATTGCGTACGAATGTAGAATGCACAGGTAATTGCCGGACGAGGCCGTACATAAGCCGTTGATTGAACGCGACGCCATCCGAAGGATGTCGCGAATGAATCTTCCGGACTCTCGCCGCTTTGCCTCCGCTCGCGAAGTTCATCTAGCCACCATCCAAGAATGCTCATGGTAGGTACATTGATCGCTCGGTATCAGGAGGATGCTCCCCTGTTAAAATGCATGCAGAGCAACATGCAGATGCAGGCTCAGGCTTAGGCTTACGCTCAGGCTCAGGCTCAGGCTCACTCTTAGGCGCAGGCTCAGGCTCAGGCAGCAGGCTTAGGCATAGGCTTAGGCATAGGCATCGGCATAGGCATAGGCTAACGCTCAGGCTCAGGCTCAGGCTCAGGCTCAGGCTCAGGCTCAGGCTCAGGCTCAGGCTCAGGCTCAGGCTCAGGCTCAGGGTCAGGGTCAGGCTCAAGCTCAAGCTCAAGCTCAAGCTCAGGCTCAGACTCAGACTCAGGATCAGGCTCAGGCTCAGGCTCAGGCTCAGGCTCAGGCTCAGGCTCAGGCTCAGGCTCAGGCTCAGGCTCAGGCTCAGGCTCAGGCTCAGGCTCAGGCTCAGGCTCAGGCTCAGGCTCAGGCTCAGGCTCAGGCTCAGGCTCGGGCTCGGGCTCAGGCTCAGGATCAGGCTCAAGCTTAGGCTTAATTTGGGGAGCACCCTCCAGTCCGATAATCCCTTACGTCATCTTGAGCGTCGTACGCGATTCGCGAGCGGGGTTTGATCATCTCACTTTGAGTGAGAAGCTTCTCGTTCTCAACTGTACGAACGGTGATAGGCGAACCAATTTTAGTTATCGTAGGTACAAGCAGTCAATGATGACAACAACAACAACACTATGTTCAAATGTTCGTCTGAGAGCGGCACATCTGTCTGAGTTGTCTGGACAGACCGAGCGTACGTGTTCTAGCAATGGCTTACTCAGCGAAGATCGCGGGAGGGGGGTGAGATGAGCAACATTTGGCGGGCACAACACCCTGTAGTCAAGCTAGGTACGCACTACGCGGGGCGCCCGCGCGCAACAGCTGTCTCCAGACGTCTAAATGACCAATAACGGCGCCGCACCCCCCCCACCCCCGCCCCACCTTTGCGGGGGCTCGCGTTACACTCTGTGGAAGTACGCGCGGATACCGTAACCCTTCGAATAGAAGGCCCCATCGCCTAGACCCCTGTTCAATACGTATTGAAAAGGGTTACGGTAAATTAGCGCGCCCCCACCTCTAGTGGAGTCGTCCCAAACCCGATGTGGCAGTTGCGCCGATTGCCTAGAGCGATAAACAAACTTCGAGGCCCCCCTGCCCGCGACTGAGCAACGGAGATCTAAGTCGTGAGTGACTAAGAAGGTGTCAGTAAAATAATGCTCGGTTTGGCGGTTCTCTACCTGCTACTCGTGGTACTGTTTGGTGGATTCGATGGCGACAATGGCGACGGAGCTTGGAACCCCTTCTGGCAGAAGCAAACCGAATCGAAGGTAGTCGATGAGACTGAGGAGTGCGCGCTGGAAGCTTTCTCGGACAACACTATGGTTGGTCCGACTTGTGGCACTGAAGTCACGTGGGGAACCAGCAAGTGAGACAAACACTTACCTTACCATAATGCTCTTTTCGTGTCCGTCATCGTCGTCGTCGTCGTCGTGTCGTGTTGTTGTTGTTGTTGTTGTTGTTGTTGTTGTTGTTGTTGTTGTTGTTGTTGTTGTTGTTGTTGTTGTTGTTGTTGTTGTTGTTGTTGTTGTTGTTGTTGTTGTTGTTGTTGTTGTTGTTGTTGTTGTTGTTGTTGTTGTTGTTGTTGTTGTTGTTGTTGTTGTTGTTGTTGTTGTTGTTGTTGTTGTTGTTGCTGTTGTTGTTGTTGTTGTTGTTGTTGTTGTTGTTGTTGTTGTTGTTGTTGTTGTTGTTGTTGTTGTTGTTGTTGTTGTTGTTGTTGTTGTTGTTGTTGTTGTTGTTGTTGTTGTTGTTGTTGTTGTTGTTGTTGTTGTTGTTGTTGTTGTTGTTGTTGTTGCTGCTGCTGCTGCTGCTGCTTGTTGTTGCTGTTGTTGTTGTTG
>JASAMZ010012244.1:0-5000 GCA_030248115.1 Linhomoeus sp. GSCO2_2
TTTTCAGCCGAAGCACCGCCAAGAATCCTCCAGCATCCAACGGACACCATAGTCGGCAGGAGCGAACCAGCCACTCTCAACTGCAAGGCCGAAGGCAACCCCACACCAGAGATACGGTGGTTTCGCAACGGGGAGCCTGTGTCGACTACTATAGAAGATCCGAACTCCCACCGAATCCAACTGCCAACAGGCTCGCTCTTCTTCCTCCAAGTGGTCTCGGGTGGGTATTGGGCGTTGTAGGCATAGTGCTCGAATCTAGCTCCCACAACCCCCCCCCCCCCCTAAAATACGTGAACCCTCACCACCGAGTAGTATGCCCCCAGGGGGGTATTCCGGAGGTGACGGTAGCCCCGCCCCCCACCCCCCCCGTGGTGAAGGGTGGGCGTATTTACCGCCCCCCCGGACTCCACATTGCTCACCATCGCCGGCGATATCTCGATGCTTGTGGTTCAGAGAGGGGGGGGGGGGGGTGATTATTCGAGGGGCTACGCTATCGACCACGGCAGTTCCTTTCAGGTAACGGCGACGATTCCGATCCCGGTGTCTACTGGTGCCACGCCAGCAACAGTATCGGCGAGGCGCACAGCCTCAACGCGTCGCTGCGCGTAGCCTGGCTGCTCCACGACTTCCAAACAGAGCCTAAGAACGTCCAGACGTCCGTTGACTCGAGGGCAGTCATCAAATGCGCCCCTCCCAAGGGATTCCCAGCGCCTACCGTATCCTGGCTCAAGGACGACCGGCCGCTGGACACAGAGAACGAGCGCATGACGCTGCGATGCTCTGGCGACCTTGTAATCTCGCGCGTCAGGCTAGAGGACGGCGGCTCTTACATCTGCCAAGCGTCCAACATGGCGGGAACGAGAAGCAGCCCCTCCGCACGGCTGACCGTCTTCCAGAAGCCTCGCTTCCAGACGAGACCAAAAGATGTGACGGCCAACTTGGGCGACGACGTACCTAACATTCGACTGCGCGGCCAGTGGCGATCCAAAGCCATTGATCGTCTGGCGAAAGACTAACTCGGTTATGCCAGTAGACAGAGCCAGGATTCTGGAGAATAGAGGGCTGCGTATCGAACGGTTGGTTCCTTCCCGCACATAGGGAATAGGGGCGGTACCCATAAGCTTGGAGTTAGTTACATACAGTAGTTAGGGTCAGCAGTTGTTGGTGCTACTGTAGCTCTTACTTGATGTGATCATCAGTTGCTAACTGAAGCTAATCGCATGGGGCTGTGACTAAATTTTAGTAGGAGCTAGCCCTACCTTGGCAAAATCCATGTTCTATGAATATCTTACTGAATGTACATAACTGCAGTTCACTTAAGAGTCGTCGCTACCCGACGAAGGGGAGTTTGTCTGCGAGGCGCGCAACCCTGCCGGCTCAATTCGATCTTCAGCTCGCCTCATTGTGCTGACGGCACTGACCAATATGACAGTGATAGAAGGTTGGTAATCTTCCAGCTTCTAAGTCTGTGCGCGCTCCTGCGGTTGTTTCGCCGCGTTTAGTCAACAAGCGTTATTCCAGCTCCGACCAACGTCAGCATCGGCGTACTGAACCCTACCACACTAAGGATCTCGTGGCACCCTCCGCCGGGCCTGAATGAGTCTCTCAAAGGCTACCGTATCTCGGTGATGGCCGAATCCAGCAATGGCTCAGGGGAAAAGGACCGTAACATAACGACCAGCGAACACGCGGCTAGCGTCACTCTGTTCAATCTCACGCCAAATAGAACTTACGCCGTTCGTCTGGCCGCATTCACGGCCGCTGGAGTGGGCGCTTACCACGGCGTGGACAGGATCACCATTGGTAGGATAGGATACGAATTGCGTTGCGTAGCAATTGGTCTTTGGAGCCAAGCGCTGCCAGTTTAAGAGTACAAACCTGATTTAGACTACAGTAAACCTCGCATGCCGCAGGGCGCAAATTCTTCAACTCCCCTCCACCGCCCTCTTCCCCATTTATTTCGCTCGGCCTCAGCCGAGCGAACCCTATCAAGAGCTCGGCGTGCGTGCGTGTGTGCGTACGTACGTGCGTGCGTACGTACGTCACGCTCGCTTTGGGCTTAATAACTCGCTCGTCCGACGTCGTAGGATGGAGTTTGAGACATCGGCGAGTAGCCCGCGGACTCCTCTAGCCACCTGAGTAGACAAACCAAAAATAAATGTTCAAACTCGCGCGCCACAGTATCCCAAAGTGGGGTCCATTTTAAGACAAAAGTTGACCGAAGCTAGTCAAATCGCATATCAACGTGAAGCGCTCGAGCTCCTGAGCACGAATCCGACAACAAAAAGTTTCAAAAGTTTAAACAGAGAGCTACAGTAGCCAAAACGCGTCGAAAACTGGAAACGACACGCTTGCTTTGGGCTTAATAACTCGCTTGTGTGACGTCGCTGGGTCGAGGTCGACACGTCGACGGGTACCCCTCGGACTACTCTCGCCATCTGGGTGTTCAAAACTGAAATAAGTTTTCAAACTCGTGCGCTACAGTATCCCAAAGTGGGGTCCGTTTTAAGACAAAAGTTGACCGAAGCTAGTCAAATCGCATATCAAAGTGAAGCGCTCGAGCTCTTGAGCACGAATCCGACAACAAAAAGTTTTAAAAGTTTAAACAGAGAGCTACAGTAATCAAAACGCGTCAAAAACTGGAAACGACACGCTTGCTTCAGGCTTAATAACTCGCTTGTCTGACATCGCTGGGTTGAGTTCGACACATCGACGGGTAGCCCTCGGACTACTCTCGCAAACTCTGACGTCGAAATAATAACAAGTTTTAAAAACTGCGCGCTACAGTATCCTGAAGTAATGTCCGCAAAAAGTCAAAACTTTATAGAACCTAGTCGAATCGCATATCAAAATGAAGCGCTCGACCTCGTGAGCAAGAATCCGACAACAAAAAGTTTCAAAACGTCAATGAGAGGGCTGCAGTAACCAAAACGCGATGAAAACTGCAAATTTTGGTTTGTTATATCTTGGCACTCGTGCGTTGCAGAGTGGCGGTCTTGACATCGCTTAAGAGCTCACT
Organism: Linhomoeus sp. GSCO2_2; assembly: GCA_030248115.1. Classification (NCBI taxonomy): domain Eukaryota; kingdom Metazoa; phylum Nematoda; class Chromadorea; order Monhysterida; family Linhomoeidae; genus Linhomoeus; species Linhomoeus sp. GSCO2_2. The sequence goes on from JASAMZ010012244.1 coordinate 3,020, forward strand.
GCAAGCCAACATCAAATCATGCTCACAATTAACCTGTAGTTTTGCGCTAGATTCCAGTGTCTTTTTTTAAAATGTAGTCTGAAAAGATGATTTGCTTGGTGTAAAGAATTAAACCCGAGCGATACCAATGTTGCGTAGCAAGACCACTCCAAAAAGTGTAGTCGCGAGGAGAGTCAAAGACGCTGCACGAAACCGGAAAGGGCCTTGCTACAATCTCAGTATAAATTCAAAGCTCAAAACCACTCCGCTTTTTAATAGAGACTTGTCTACAGTACGCGAGGTGCTAGTAATAGCGTATGCGAAGCGAAGAGAGGGGGGGGCCCTATTTGAGTATTTACCACAACTGTCAACTTCAGTGACAAACACTACGACGACGACGATGGCTCCAACCACAAGTGGTACTACACAGTCAGGACTGGTGGAGCGATGCTTCAGAGACGGTTCGAGCGAGGAGAGACGTAGTGTGGAAACATGCGGAGTAGAAAATGCCGGTTGTAAGGTCGAAATCCAGAGCGACAACTCGACGAAGGCCCGGGGCTGCAGCGACTGCGACGGTTACGCTCACGCGGAAAAGACAGCCGAGTGAGATTTGGTTTCATTGGCAGACTAAGCATTGTAGCAGTGCCTCACCTCATTGCTTCTGCATAGTAGGTTTGGCTCTGCACAGAGTGAGCACCATTCTGTTAGCGATGCATATAAAAACTCCGAGTTACGAAACTAAAAACTAAACTAAACTAATTTTGGAGTTTTTTACCAACCAGCTGTTAAAAAACTCACAAAAATTAACTAATTTTGGGTTAGTTTTTTAACTGCAGTTAAAAAAGTAACTAGAGCCAGCCAGTTTTTTAACAGTTTTTTAATTATATCGCACTAGAAAGGTGCTTTTGACTGATTATGACCATCAGAACTGTCAGTAATTCTCCAAAATTTGTCTGAAACTTGTCTCACTATCACCAAGCCACCTCCGACATAGGCCAAATCGGCTACGTAAATGGTTTTTCAGGAATGACAAGACTCAATTTGCGGACTTTGTGACTGAAGCACTGCAGTTCAAAAACTAATTTCTAACTGCTCAGTTAAAAGACTAGTTTTTGATTAAAAAATTAACTCAGGTCCAGTTTTTTAACCAGGTAAAAACAAAAAGTAACTCAGCTCCAGTTTTTTAACTAGGTAAAAAACAAAAATTAACTCAGGATTAGTTTTTATATGCATCGCTACATTCTGTATGAAGCTAGCGTCCACAACAACACTTCTCCAAACTCTCTGCAGGTACAAGTGCAACGAGCGCGGCGTTGAGTGCTGCTGTTTCGCCAACAAATGCAACAGTCATCGGCGGAAGAGCGAGGTGCTAGACGTGCTGTTGGACGGCGATATCTAACAAGGCACAGAGGGATACTGTAGGAGACAAGACAAGCAACATACCATATTTTGGTTATTTTCGACATGATACGTAGGCACGTGTAAGTGAGGCGATCGCATGTTTGAACCTGAGAATTCGTCTTAATTAAAAGGATTGTCCAAAGAGTGTCTTGGTAGTCCAAAATATGCAAACGTCTTGCAATTGCATCGCTTTTGCGATTGGTAACGCCACTGCAAATGGTGCATCACGTGAAGTGCACATCGGATGTTGCTACACTTGCTGCGACGCCCTTCCGTTCAACCTTTGCGCATTGCAGCAGATACACAGAAACACGTCAGACCACTACCCCAAAAGGCCGGTTGGTAGCCTGATATTTCGTTGGGTCATAGCTACAGTTTGGAAGATAAGCAACACTTCTCGGCCAGTGGCGCACTTAAGAAGGCGCATTCACCGCTACAAACCAGTTGATATGCGAAACAAATGTTGATTAGTAAAAGGGAACCGCAACAGAGTGAAACAAGTGCCCTGATTAGAAACAGACCGCCTGGGGTTTACCAGAGCGCGAAAATGTCGAAAGCTACCGTAGTCTGTACCGCAGTCGCCGTAACTGCGTTACTGGCG